>JABBWI010000270.1:0-92928 GCA_016647755.1 Suillus subluteus | reverse complement strand
GTCACGAAACTTGTAGCGGTTTCGCATACAAATGGTGTTCCGACATTCGGCCAAGTAGAGGTGGCTCAAACCCCAACAGGTAGCTGTAGCTTTTCTGTGTCCTGGTATTCTCAACTCATGCCCTCGCAAGGTCCACGATTGTTGTTCAATGCAAGCAAAGAAGTCATTCTATCCGGCGGATCGATTAATACACCTCAGCTTTTGCAACTGAGCGGTGTTGGCGACTCGGCATTTCTTGCGTCATTGAATATAACTACCATTCTTAACCTTGGAGACGTCGGCAAGAATCTTTCTGACCACGCTTTCTTAGGCAATCACTGGCTCGTCAATTCTACCTCCACGTTCGAAGCAGTTGGCCGAAATGCATCTCTGGCTGCTGATCTGCTCGAACAATGGAATACGACTGGCACAGGACTTTTTTCGGACCCCGGCGCCAACCAAATTGGCTGGATGCGACTTGCGCCAAACTCAAGTATCTTCCAACAGTATCCTGACCCATCTGCTGGCCCGACATCTGCTCACTATGAACTCATGCCTGTCGTAAGTCTGTCCTCTTCATCTCTTTCGTGTAATCTGACGACGTGCGTTACAGGATGGATTTGTCTCATTCGTTGAAAACACCCCAGCGACGGGTTTTTTCTTGTCTATTGCAACAAACGTAATTTCTCCACTATCTCGTGCGTAATTTTGTGCATATCGCGTGCTCAGTCACTGATTGATTTCAAGGTGGTTCAGTGACGTTGGCGTCGTGCGATCCTTTTGACAATCCAATCGTCAACCCTGCGTTGCTCGAAAGCCCATTCGATCTTTATGTAATGGTGGAAGCCATTAAAGCTGCCAAGCGATTCGTCGAGGCGCCCGCCTGGAAAGGCTACATTATCCAAGCTGTCGGTACTCTCAATTCCACGACAGACGAAGACTTAGCAGAGTATGCTCGGCACTCAACGTCTACGGTATTTCATCCAGTTGGAACCGCTCGAATGACATCCTACTCCAACCAGGATGGTGTGGTCAACCCAAATTTACTTGTCAAAGGGTGCTCTGGATTGCGAATCGTTGACGCATCTGTCTTAGTGAGTCGCAGCTTGGCGTTACGTGAAGGTTTCTGACATCTGTCTAGCCGTATATACCAGCTGGACATCCTCAAGCATGCGTTTATGCCTTGGCTGAAAGAGCAGCGGATTTGATCAAAGCTGCATGGTCCTGAGACTCGGATCGAGTTAGCTGGAAACATAATATTCCACGCACTCATCACATACATCTTTCGTTTAGTAGTTTTACCTTTGGATAGAGAGCTTAGGATCTAGGGTGATTTTTCCGTGAAATTTATAAAATCATTGCGCTTGAAGGCCAGACCATCAGGTCCATCACAGATGTCGTTTACATCAAGTCGCGTCATTCGTAAACCCTGTTTTCTTCCTGCGGGAGCCTCGGTAAAGTGCTTACACGTAGTGCTGGCATATCGGGGTTTGCAATATTTAAGAAAGGTAAACCTATGCAGGTCACAAGGTTGGATTTGATCCAGGTCAAATCCAGGTCACAAGAGCAAAGTCATGCCATAAATAAATTCATAAGCAGAGAGGGGCGGTAAGTGCTACATATTGTCTTTCTTTACATCTACAAAGTATCTATTAGATCAAGAAATAATATTTGACATACATGGATTAGATTTGTGTTTTCATATTACATGTGCCGGTGAAGTTAGTCACCGAGAGGGAAAACTTCCAGCGCATCCACTTCGACATAGATTTCCCCTTCACTAGCTCCTCTCCTCCATGGAACACGGCTGAGTTCCGCATGGTTAAGCAACCATACAGGATCGACATGGTGAGTTGCAGCCAATGAGCGAATGCTAAGCATTGCGCGACAGACGGAGACGACTGTGGTTCCTACTGCCAATCTGGGAAATATTGCCTGTGAGCCTTCGGTGAACAACATGGATGGCACGACCTTACCCTCCCCCAAGGGCTGGATAGTAGATCTGGAACCGATTTTCAGTTATAGTGTTTATAGTTATGCGAAACTTACGGATATGTCATCTGGTTTAGTCATGGAAAGGCTGATGATTTCGTACAGTAGCGTTCCTATCGTTTACTTCAGAGTCTATCAAGTGAGAACAATGAAGATATATGTACCGGCAGCAAATGCATACATAAACATCCCTCTAACCAAACATTAGTAACTAGCTTGCGATCAACAAGGGGACGTACTCCTTTAAGAACCGATGGATAATCCCATGTTCTTGCAAAGCTCCTGAGCTGGCGCGAAAGCGATACATGGTCAGTGAGAACATGACCGTGTGAACGATCAAGGATGGCAAGTAGATTGTGAATAACACTGGAGGGCTTCCCGAAGACGAGTTGGTGATCTCGTAGGCATTCTTGACGTCGTGAAAACTGAAGCCGCCAACAATTGCAGTTCCTATCATGGAGCTGATGAAAACAGCGGCCGCAAGCCATCTAATGAAGCGGCTCCGATGGAATAGATGCCACACTCGCAATGTCACGACACCTGTAGACTCGCCGTTGGTGAAGGCAATTAGATCGATGGGAAAGTGAAATACGGACATTGGCAGAGCACCATAACCACGAATGCAAGGAGGTAATCCACGATAAAAAGCTGGCTAGCGCTAGTATTTCAATGTAAGCCGGTCTTGCTAGGACCTTGTCAGGTGCACAAACTCACGCCTGTTGAAGGTTGTATGTAAGTCCCCAACAGCGATATGTGCAACTTAAAAACACTCACAAGAGAACTAAGGCTCTTCGCATCTGCTGTTTGGATATTAGTTGCCAGAGCCACGACAAGGAATATTCAAGCTGACGGACCCAAAAGCACCAAGCTAATCGATTTCGTCAACAGGTGCAGTTTTATGGGATGGAGTCAAACGCACAATACTTGTGTCACAGCCAGGTATCGGATCTGTGAACCTACAATTAATCACAAACGACAAAACAGAATCTATCCACGGCATTACGCTGAGATATAGTATTCTTGAAGCTGACCATGGCCCGGTCCAGAAGAAACTTATCTGGAATGATAACGGCAGGTCAGAAGTCAGTCTAGGATTTATGGAGGCGACAATATTTACCTCTTCAGCAAACGTGATAACGTGATCGTACAGCACAAGGGTGAATGATATCAGAGCCAATTCCTTAGAGGAAACGTTGACCGCTCGTAACTGCATCGGTGTGGACATGACTTCGAGCCTGGGCACTCTACCAAGTGGGCATCACGGAGTTAATGCGAGGTGATTTCATATACTAATAAGTTGCCTTGCTTTTTGACCTGCTCAAAAAGGAGATGCATCGCTTATCAGAGTGTCTTGTGTCCCAACCTAGCTGTATAAATTCAGAATTGCACTGGTATGGCTAGCCTGTGTTGGGTGGCACATGAAATCGAAACATGATGGGCGTGCAGATACTCATGTTGTGCACGGCATTCCTGCATCATGGCTGAGCGTTTTTCCCATCCATGTCACAAGTTGTTTCAGCTACATATTTCGAGTAGTGTACCGTGGATAACCTTCTGGGAGGTTGTCCACTGTGGATATCCACCCTGGCGAAATCGGGGGTCAGTTATTCACCGGTGAGTACGGTGGATATTTACCAGCGGCGGGTGTGTAAGTAGCCCAAAAAGTTTCGGTAAATCGTCGGAGAAACAGAGCTTGGTTGTGTTTGGTCGGATGTCGGACACCTGCCGATGGGTAGGAGTCTGTAGTACATACATAGCAGTACTTGTTATTCTAATTTCCTCCTCCAACTTGAAGTGTACGT
This sequence comes from Suillus subluteus, assembly GCA_016647755.1. Lineage (NCBI taxonomy): Eukaryota > Fungi > Basidiomycota > Agaricomycetes > Boletales > Suillaceae > Suillus > Suillus subluteus. The sequence continues at coordinate 89,155 of JABBWI010000270.1, read as the reverse complement.
GAACAGCATCACATCAGCATCAGCATCAGCATCGGAGTTCATGGTAAACTATTATCATTCGGATATTCGCTAGGGATGCGCCACTGCTGAGCGCCGAGCGCTGAACTTGGAGTACCGCAATAACGTTCGAAGTACGGGAAAAGCTCAGCAACTTGCAGCGGCCCCAAATAACCATATCATTCACGTGGCCATGTCAGCGTCACTCTGCACACTTGTTAATGCCCTTCGACCGGATATTAGAGTACCGGAGCCGTGTCTGTGGCCGCGACATACTATACACAACCATATCACTGCACTCATGACTAGTGAGTTTGACGACTTACTCGTTCCACTTCGCCTCGCCGATGTTTCCGTCTCACAATTCAGTACTCTCGACGGTGCACTGTGTGGATGATGATAGCCTGGGTGCCACCCAAACCTCAGTCTACTCAACCTACAACAAGACATTCTGATCCATTTGTGGCCTTGAGCAGGCTTCGTGGCTGTGTGCTCTTCATTAACCATCTTTTTGCTTGTCCAGATACCCACACCCCTTCTAACTCACAAGTAAATATTCGCCATTTTATCGAATATTCACTTCATCGCACCAAAGTTCATTCTTCCTTAATTTTCGCTGCTCCAGGACTCAAGGCGCGCTTTATTTACGGTGGTTGGACACGCGCTCTTGTATAAAACCATCCATCATATAGTTGTATTCGTTGAAGTGCTACATGCTAGGATACAAATAACACAACATCCTGCTGAAGTTTAACTAATACCACATCAGCAACAGGAAGCACCATGTCAAGTAACGAGGGAGAGACACGTTAACGCAGAAAAGATGGTAGCAGGGGGTGGGGGAGCGTACGGGCAGTGGGGATACATGGTTGGTTGGTTTGCTCGGGGTTTGGAATCGTTGAAGGAACCAACAAAGATCCGGACGATAACAGGGTCACCAGACACCAATCACATCGCATCATGTTGTACACGCACTAGCATGCGTTTGAAGTGACGAATAGAGAACCACATCATGCATACTACATGTGCGTGCACTTCTTGTTCTTCTAGTAATGGGTAGGGCCGTGTTATTGCAACCGACCTCCGCTCTGTAAGCCCTGACCACGAGTGATCAATGTATTAACACGCACCCAACAAGGCTGGCAGGGCCAGGTTAAGTCTATCCGTCAACCAAGAGGCCAGCAGGCTGCTACACGTGTGCCGTTCGTTATGGATACCTGTTATGAGACTGCCCTATGATAAGTGGCATCTAGAAGCAACTCATTGGATGTTACCTGGTTTACAAGTCGCACTGCACAAAATTACTAGTAGCGATGCTAACTAGATCTAAGGCCTCAAGCATGGCGCATTCTGGAGTCTGTTACCTTCAACATCTCCTTGACCGCTCGCCAACGACGAGAAAACAACGTAAAGATGAACGGCGACTCCGCGGAGTCAGAAAATCTGGAGATTCGAGAAGCTTCGCTTGCCATCTATTCTATAATTAGGTACAGGTAAAATATTCATATTTAAATTCACGCAACACCACTGATCTAGCACGTACGTAATGTCGCTTCTTTCACTTCGCAGTAACCCTGCCAGCCTGGATCACATTTGGACTACGGAAACATGATGGTTTGTCACGCGACGTAACGATACTATGTCACGAGAATCCTCGCAAAAAGCGCATGTAAGTAGTATGCAAGACACGAAGCTGTGACCACTCGACTCCCGAAGTGGCCGTAGGGAATGGTATAAAAGTAGATGTTAATATGATTCTGGACGTAAGTTGATCAACCAAACAGCCTAAACTTACTTCCAATTGAAGTTGAGGCAAGTTTCCAGAAAATAGACAATTGAGGTGTGGAATGAATTCAGCTCGAGGCCGAGGCCGATTTCCAATCTCTTTAATTGGCTGGCTTCCTTGATGATATAAACTCGCATTCGCCAACACTTACTGAGTCAGCAAAATGGCAGACGTTCCACCAACGATACAGCTGTAAGTAGCATGATACTTTCTTTCGCGTAGTTCTCGAGTCACGGATTATAGAACAGGTCCTTTGGTAGGCTGATTCGGGTTACTTCAAGGTTATCGAGCCTCATGAACTTGTAGGTTCTAGGATACCAGTTTAACTGGGGCCTGTATGGTGTTTTGGCAACTCAGCTTTGTGAGTAACAATTGATGTTCCTAGCATGGTATACCCTGTGACGGAACTGTAACTTTGCCATACAAGACACGTATCACCAAGCACGTTTTCAGGACACTCGATTGATCAAGTCCATTGTATACGGTCTTTTTGTCATTGAAACTTTACAACTCGTTATGGCGACCCACGACTCTTTTCACACTCTCGCATTGGGATGGGGAAACATTCTAGATTTGTCAAACGTTTGGTTCTCTTGGTTTGATCTTCCGTTTCTAACCGGCCTCAGTGCGTCTTCTGGTCCTCTACCAGGGAGAGATCGCATACTCATGTGGCATCGTACATGTAGCCAGCGCTACGATCCAGTGTTTCTATGCATGGCGCCTCTACATCCTCAGCAAGTCATATGTGTTAGCAATAACGATCTCGGCTGTAGGACGATGTCAATTATGTTCGGTTAATAGTAGACTGACCACTTCTGAACCAGATCGCATTAGTGCAGGGCTCCGCAGCAATGGCTGAAGGTATCCAAATATACATATCCCAAAACGTGCCAGGAACCCAGGAAGATACCTTCAAAACAACTGCAGTATGTGTTCTCCCCATGTTACGAGGTTATGTTCTTACTCGTCTACAGGTGTGGCTTGGGGGAACTGCCTTGTGCGACATTATAATTTGCTGCGCCATGTTCTACTTTGTAAGTTCATAGTACATCTGAAATACTATACGTGACTTTGCCGAAAGCTCTCAAAAAGCCGCACTGGATTTCGTGCTACAGACTCAATGCTCAACAGGTTGATTAAGATAACTATAGAGACTGGCATGGCAAGTGGTGCGTATACAATGTCTTTTTCATGTTTGTTTCACTCACGACCAACGATATAGCCGTGATCGCTATCATCGAGCTCACCCTGTTTCTGATATTCAAGCATAATTTCTACCATGTGGTACCAGCATTTATGCTCTCGAAATTGTACAGCAATTCTTTCCTTGTCCTTCTCAATAGCCGCAAAAGCATTAAACGATCGACAAACTCGGAATCCTCTCGTTCATTTTCGGAGTTGCCCGTTTCAAGGGAGACTAATAGCACTGGCACAACGAAACTAGCATTCGCTCACCGGTCCTCCTCAGACGATCTTCGAATGGTTAGCTTTTCAGAGACAGAAGTACGAAGTCCAAGTTGCCTATCCCCCACACTAACTTATACATTTCTATAGAATTCCAATAAGCACCACGGAAACCTGCCTCTTGATCGCATAACCTCTGACGTGTAACATAATTACATACGATCAAACACGCCATGCCCAAATTCATATTTGGTCACCCCCAGTCGGTTACAACATTACTTGAACACGAATGGCAGAGAGATCCATATAGTGCTGATAGTACTGGCATCACTTTTGCGACCCTTCCGGATTGCTTTTATCTTTTTGACCCGTGTTTATTGTCCATTGTGGCAATGCAATATGGCAACGTTTGTATAGTACTAGGTAAAGAAGGAGATATCGAAGATGAAAACTGCTGAGATCTATTTCTTCCAAAACAAATGAGTACACAGTTACAATATCTCTAGTATCCTGACATCCATCATACCGCGAACAGAATCTACGTCTTTGACTTGTGTAATGATATCATGATCTGATGCAATTCTCTTGTATTCTCCACCGCGTTGCTGCGCTAGCAGGAATGCGCTGAACGGCTGTCTAAGGTGAACAATCATTCGCATTGCACGCTCGCTCGAGTCTGAATCAACCGGGCCCTGCTCTACAGGCGACTCAAGTAGAGTGAAGTCATCCACGTCTGTATCGTCTGCATAGTCAGGCAGCTCAAGGAGACGGCGATCCCAGGGACGGACGAGTAAGAATGACTGTCGAGCGGGTCTTCCTCGTGAGAACTGAAGCAACCTGTCCTCCGTAGTGATCATCAGGTCATGAAGCCCGTCCGCCTTGACTTCATACGTGAAATAGGTCTCCTTGTGTTCAGTGGGTCTCCGTCTGACTTCTGTGACAGGGAACGCGATGCATGGCAGATGCAGCCGGCGGTGAGCAAAACGTGGAGCGCTCATGCTGTCGAGCGAGCTGTACAATTTCAAAGCTAAATCGACAGCCACAGTGTGTTGCAGCGACGAGACCGATCTCTGCATCTCATCTTCAGATATAGATGGCAGTTTGTACGGTGGGACTTCGTATGAGTTGATGTCGGCAGGCAGACAGCTATTGAATTCGGATGGTGTTCCGACCCAGTCCAGGGCAGTAATGTCCCCAGACTCTGCGACGATCTCCTGCAAGAGCCGCCCGAGCGCCTTTTGCTTCTTCTCGCCATAAATGACAGACAGGTTGACACCGAAGATACCAAACAACGAGTATGCAATATCTTCCTGCCACGTGGTGACACGGGCCGACACCCATCGCAGTTTCTCCCGGGCGTCTTTCATCCCTGGACGGAAGGCGACGAGGGCTTGTGCATCTATGCCCGTCGCATCTCCCATCTCCTGCATGATTGCAACGGAATCCTTATGGTTGGGAGAGCGATCGTCGAGATATAGGGACCAATCCTTCTGATAAAAGAGTACAAATCTGGGGGCCAGGAATTCTTGAACTGTCCATCCTCGCGTGTTCCAAACGCTAATTGTGAGTGCACCAGGCTGCGACGAAGGTGAAACATCCGACAGGTAGATGATGGTAAGCGCTGAGTTGCGATACCAGATAAACATGGAATTGACTGATTGTTGGACCTCGACATTGTTAGTTTGGTCGATGCAACAGGTATCGATCCATGTCCAGCGATACCCCATATCACGAGCAGTTTGACAGAATGACTGCAACTTTGCGATGCCACCAACTGGATCCAAGTCATATATCATCTTGCCCTGGATATCATGCAGCATCGGCTCCTTCCCTTCCCACCTATGCGATAGCATGACGTAACGGAAATACATCGCCACCACATCTTGGATGCGCTGCATCGGGAGATCTACGTGCACCAATGTTGATGACAAAAGCTCCTTGTACTCTGTGCTCGTTTTGAAGACATCGATCTGTACCTCTGGATCGCATAAGCGACCAGTAAAGGTATTAAACAGACGATGTGGGGCGTCCTCAAGTTGAGCCTTAATGGTCTCTTGAATAGCTCCTTCAGCCTCGGATGGATTGACGTATTGTTCAAGCAGCTCTGGAGAAAAAGTCAAGTACGTTCAAGGATGTGGTTATTTGAGGGCGTACTTTGTTTTTGCGTGTCAGGAGCATTTTCCAACTTGGACAGCATGATTTTGAAGACCTCGATTGCTTCATCATACCGGTGTGCGCCATGAAGTACCGCATGCTTCAACTGATATCCAAAGTAAGATGAGGGGTTGAGATCGATGACCTGCGTATCACCAATTTGAGCATCGAATATGAAACCGTAACTGTTATCCGCGTCGAGAAGTGCGTCGTTCCATAGCATTTTTCCCGACCTCGCCTTACTGCGGTTCGCGAAGATAGTTTCGGTTGCAAAATCAAGGTCGATTGCTGCAGAGTAAAGCTCAATAGCCCTGTCGTAATCACCCGCAGCGAGGGCAATATCTCCGCTCGCAGCGAGGTCGGCCAATCCGTCAACAGCATAGAGCACGCTGCAGTCTCGCTTGAAAGCTAAGCGAGATGAGGTTAAGAACTATACCGGCTGACATCACAAATACTCACTAGTAGACCAATCAAGGCAGCGTGCTTTCGTAGCCTCATCGGCCGTATCCATCATATGCCGGTATGCTTTGATGGCTTCTGGAAGTCTACCAGCCCGAAGGAGCGCATGGCACCAACTCTGGTGTGCAGTTCGCCACAGGGACTCGAGATCCCACCCGAATAACTATAAAAAGCATAGCCAAGCGTGAAAAAAAAAAGATTTCCAGTTGCATTGCAATCAACCTACCACCATGAAGACATCATATTTAGAATGGATGGCTGACATAGACGAGAACCGAATAATGTTGATAGCGGAAGTGAAATAGCCAGCAGCTTCGTTGTGGCGTGCGTTGTCCGATGCATTCATTCCCAGTTGGACGTGTAGATAAGCCTGAAGTGCGAGGTTCGCAAAATCAACATCGACGCATGAATCTGAAGTTGACTGTGTGTGCTCACTTCTACGATACTACAGGCAAGAGAATTCGCATCGGGACGAGTGGTAGATAGCTCTTGGACCCGCAGAATTGCCTCGTCATGTTGATCTGCATTGAAAAGGGCGATGGCCTGACAGCTGTTGTGTAAGTAGCGAGTACATGAGACACAATCGACGTACCTTGATCGAGAGTAGAAGACGAGTTTTATGCAAGTCTGCGTCCACGTACATGAACCCGAGGTCAAATGCTTTCATCGCGTCCTGGAACGGCCCTTTACCGCAGAGGGCGATGCCCTTGGAGATACAGCCCATCAAGGATGGCTGGATGCTGATGCTCTATATCGACATACAAGTTGGCCTGTATTAAAAAGGTGGCGACGGAACAGTGTATCTCACCTTAAGTGCGTCATCAAGTGCGCGGTCCCAGTCGGCTTTTCTCGCCATAACAAACGAGCGGTTCGCGTAAGAATTATAGTCGTTGCTATCAGCGTTGATCTCTTGGGTGAGCAGCTTGTCAGCAGTGAGCAAGTCCCCGCTTATGCATGCATCGCGCGCTGTCTTGTTGATGGTGAGGATCTGCACCACGCAAGGTCAGATTGTGCGGTAAGAATGAAGGTGGAAACAGGCCTCGCAATCAGACTGTTGAGCCTTTGCATCAAGATTGAGGGTCAATATGCAAGACGAACAGACTGTCAATGAACAGAAACTCACATTATTTGCCACATCTTCCTTCGAAGTGTCTGCCCATAATACATCCTTGGAGAAAATGAGATGAAGAAGGGACGGAAAATGAACAGAAACTTACATCTGATGCCTGGTCCTTGAGAATATCCTCCAGTAAAGGTACTGCCCACTTTGAGATCACCGCATCTCTTCCTCCGCTCAGGATGTGCTTGCCATCCGTGGAGAAGGTGACGCAAAACACTTCATTGATGTGCTTGAATATGGCGATAGTTCTTCGGTCCGAAAGTTGCCAAAGGCGAACCTGATGGTCTGTAGCAGCGGACGCAAGAAGTGTGCCAGTAGGGTTGAGGGCAATCATATTGAGAGGCCCAGTATGGCCCTTCCAGGGCTCACCGACCTGCTTCCAGGTCGATGTATCCCACTCCCTTATGGTGGGATCATTATCATTACCAGTCGAAACAAGCTGTTTGCCATCGGGCGTCCACGCGAGTGAAACATTATATGATCCATTGAACGCGTTGTGACCCGAAAACTTTGCGATACATTCTCTCTTGGTTGGATTCCATATTTGGATATCATTGTTTGTTGCGATGGCAAGATGTTCACCAGACGGCGAATATCGAACGCAGCGAATTGGAGAGCCACAGCTGATTGGATTTCCTTGCACCTGCCATGTTTTTGTGTCCCAGAGCTCCGTCGTAGTGTCCAATGAGCCACTCGCCAGCAATGTGCTGTCTAGGGAAAAATCAAGCCACCATATCTGTTTGGAGTGGACTTTGATGGGCCGGGTGAGAGATTCGCCATCTCTGTTCCAGGCGATAAGCTCTCCACCATCATCACCGCTTGATATGAATTGCCCGTCTCTTGATACTGCAAGTCTTCGTACGGCGAAGCGATGCCCCTCCATTATCTTCAATACAACACCATCTTCTAAGTCCCACAGACGAAGCGTCTTGTCGTAGGAGGCCGTCACCATACGGCGTCTATCGGGGAAAACTGCAGCTGCAAAAACACTATCTTCATGACCTTGAAATGTCTGACTGGGTGTAGTGATTCGAATGGCGGGCTGTTCTGCCTCCGTCATTCTGCTCGAGGTGGATGGTATCGGGCACAACTTGCTGGAGTCTGTGGATGTCTTGATCTAAGTTTCAGAGGTGCGTGTACTGGGCCTTTTGGTGCCTTTTCACAGCCTCAACCTGTTGTGTATCATTAGACGCCCAGTACATGAGGCCTGAAACCTATATTTTATGTAATCTGTTACCTGTAACGATGTAACTATAAATCCAGGGCTGGCCTCGCTTTCTTGTCTTCATCTAGCTAGTCCACCATGACCATCACTCTGTTCGATTCCACCACCTACTCCATCATGGACGTGCGGTCAGAGAATTGACACCACCCCTGCCGGAAAAGACTGGATCGCAGGCAAATTTGCAGGGTGGAAAGTCTATAACACAGCAGAAACAGACGAGACATGTACTCCTCGACCTGTTGTTCAGTTGCAATCGTGATCGCGATCGACAGCGATATCTACAAGCCTTTGACGCCCACCATCAGCAAGCACGATCCTGCTCATCGGAATCCTCCGGAGAGCATGGGGAGAACCCGTCAGTGGGGAGCCAGACGCAGAGCTTGCGGCACTGGAAAGGTGACGAGTGAGCGCTGAGAGTTTGAATTTGTCGCTGGCCCTATCATGGTCGGCTGCTGGGAGTTTTGGGACAGTGAATGACAGTTTGGACATTGTCGTGCAAGATACAGCAAGTGTTGATCTCGGAATGTGAGAGTATCATGTTGAAGGCCACTTAGGCCATATCAACTGCATTGATATTTCTGTGGACTTGTGATCCCTGCGAACATGACCATGCTTGTAAGGATATATTCCATATGATCGTATACGTCCGCCTGCTGCCGCATCTCAACTCAGCCAAAACTTATACCCAGGGGCGAAAACAAGTCACGACGCACCAGGTACTATATTTCATTTATATGAACCCTTTCTCCTTTGCTCTCGGACCTCTTTCCCAGCAGGCGAGAGCAATGCAGCACACCGGTCCTCGTCATACCGCCGTAACCCATAAATGACCGTCTTGAGCAGCCCAAGGGTCCGCTTATGCGTCGAGTCACCAGAAAGAATTGCACCAGTTTCTGGGCTGTCAACACAAACAGAAATGGACACCTTGAAACCACTTTCATATCTGGCTTCATCAACACATCGTATTCCAGCTGCAATATCTTCTTATGGAATGCATGGATCCACTACTTCGGGTGCAGAGTCCGCGATGAGGTCGAGCAGACTGGGGTCTGCAGATGCACACAGCCCCGTGTCAGGCTGTCGAAGACGCGCCATGATGGGCCTTGCGAAGTCGACGAAATTGGACTGCATAACGGAGATCACTGTGCCTGTGTCAGGTAGAGTCAGTTATGATCATTCGAAATTGACATGCAGCCCAAAATTGACGCATATACGTCAAACCAAGAGCAAAAATGGTGGTATATGCGTCGAAATGAAAGCATATAGTGACTCGATGGTGAATGTTGACTCGAAATCGGGATATATACGCCACAAATCATCATACACGTGGCCCACCGGATGTGTGTACACTCAGGTCGGTATGAATTGATGTCAAGTCAAGTAGGTCAAGCTAAGGATATGGCGGTAAACAAATGTAAAACAACACATGATGATGGAACAACTTGAAATGAGTCCAGTACTCACGTGACACCATCTCAATAAGAAATTTGATATTAGGCGGATGCAAACACGTTCACGCGGCCTGCTTTCTTCAGATTGGTACTGAGAATCATCCCGGCATTTTCGGGACTGGGTAGCGAGGACGTCAACATAGAAAGATACAGTCGACAAAAGTGCAACTCGCATATTGCACGTTGTGTCGTCGTACAGGTCAGTAGCCTACTAGTTCTTCGGTATCGGTATCCAGCCTACATTCTCTTCCTCAACACCCAACGTCAGCATTGAGAAGAGCCGTTCGTTTCCTGCCAGTTTCAGTTTCCGCTTCATCTTACATCAAGTTGCATGTCACTCATACCGGCGCCGGCGCCAGCCTCCGACCTCCACCGACTCGCTTATTCCTGGCATGATTTGTGGGCATCGAACTAGTCTTTTTATTTCATTTAGTGTTGGCTAATCCTACGTGATTCTACTGTCAATGCATAATGGTCTTCGACTCGTACTACAGACTTCTGACGTCCGTCTTGACTAGTCTTGCTAAGCCAAGTGGTAAGCCTTTTCGCCATCTTTTGTCACATTCTTCCACCATCCGTCCGTTTGTTGGTTTAGTCCCATTAGCCTGTCATCATGTAGATCACGCGGCTACAATGTATATGACAAACAATGTTTCAGCCCACGTAGGAGGCATCTCATGAGTTCAAAACCTGTCGACAAATGTCTCATCACACCTTGATACGAGTCACTCACGGACAGTTCCTCGGAGGTTCATCTCAATTTGGGAAGCGTCCTGGCCAAAGTGGTTACCACCACCGAATCGAAATCTGTTTCTCTCGGACTGCGCAGGTTCGAAATCTGCTGACGAATTATTTTTTTCTCACTCGGAACATACCTTGACATTCACTCATGGATGGTTTCCCCGAAGTTCATCTAACTAGTCTTAGCTAAGTGGTTACCACAACAGAATTCAAATCTGTCTCTCTTGGACTGGGCAGGATCGAAATTTGCCGATTGACGGGTTTTATTTTTCATCGGAACACGCCATGAAGATTCGCTTGTGGATGGTTTCCTCGAAAGGTTATCTCAACTTCGTCCTGGCCTAAGTGCTTACCACGACAGAATCTAAATCTGTCTCTTGGACTGCGCCAGTGCAGGTTCGAAACCTGCCGAAGGCCAGTTTTTTCTACTACCCTTGAAGATTAATATTCACTCGTGGGTGATTTCCACAACAGAATCAAAATCTGTCAAACCTGCCTATGACCAGGTCCCTATCGGAACACACTTCAACATTCACTCATGGATGCTTTCGTGGGACGGTCAACATAACTGGTCCTAGCCAGGTGGTTACTGCGACAGAATCAAAATCTGTTTCTCTTCGACTGCGCAGGTTCAAAACCTGCCCAATCACAAACCCTTTTGCTATCGGAACACACCTTGACATTGATCCATGGATGGTTTCCTCAGAGGTCCATCTAACTGGTCTTAGCCAAGCGGTTGCCACAAAATCTGTTTCTGGTGGAGTTGGTTAGAAACCTACTGTCAACATTTTTCGCTGTATAGATCCTCGGAGGTTCAGGCTCAGTCATTGCGCCGAAACCTCTTCTTGGTGTCCATTAAACTGAATTCGCTTTTATGGCAACAGTGCCTGATATAGCAGGGAATGTTGAGTCTCATTAATGATATCGCTGGTATACGTATAAGTAATGGCCCGCGCGCATAGTGCGCATTCCGAAAATAGCAGATTACAGGTTGAGTATACCTGAGTCCTTCAACTTATCTGACAACAGTGGGCAACAACCAATCGTTTTCCCCTAAGTCTTTTACTAATGTCATCACAGGCTGCTGATCGAGTGCTAAGCGCTGGCGCCGATCCCCCGGTATCCAGTTCCGTGTTCCCCTATGCACGATAAGACTCCGAATTTCTCTCGGTATCCATGAGACCCCTGAGCCTGACTCCAGGGATTGCCGTGTTATCGTGGGCCGTATGCAACAACGGGTTGGAATTACACGTTATCAGGGGACAGAGTGGCAAGTCAATCCTAAGGTCTGCTGGCAATCTGCTGGCAATGCAAATGTCATCTGTTTGAGGGAGTATTTTGCCAGGTGGACAGGCTCTTGCACAAAACATTATTTAGGACATAAAAGCAAGCTGTCTTCTTAGCGTCTCCTTCAGATTTGTTTTTGGAAGCCAAAATCACATCTCACAAAGAATGCGTCTCTCCTTCGTCCTCGCCGTCATTGCTGCTTTCAAGTTGACAGTGTCTATGCCTGTCGCTGACGGTCGCTGTGCCTTCTTCTGCGACAAGGAAAAATGCTGCCCTGGCTATGAATGTATACGATTCAAGGGTGTTGTGAGTATGAGTAGTTTTCATCTAACCCTATGACTCACTGGCATGGTAGGATGGGCTCGGACATTTTTGTCAAGATCCCGACGGCGGTGAGTCGTGTTTCTACTTTCGCGTTTGGACAGTGTAGTTGACGGCATGACACATAGCAATAAATAGTTCGTTGCTGAGTGCTCTGTTGTCACGGTGAACAAATTTCACCCTGCTAGAGCATTCAAGCTTCAAGTTGAAGATCTTAAATTTGAGGAACACCTCGTTAACACTTGACTGCATAGAATATGACTGAAATACATACGGTGCATTGTTGTTTCGAGGACACACGTGCTTGGCTATCTTCGATGACGTAACAGTTCGGCATTCGGCAGACAATCGAGGAAAGCAACATCATGATGCTCCTCGAAAAATGTAGATAAGTAAACCAAGATATATTTGTGACCACGCATACCTAATTGCATCAAACAAGTACTGTCGAAGTTGAGTCACTCCGAGTGGCTGAAGAGCGCACCGAAATTCGTCGTAAGACCACGAAAACCAAACTGGGTCTTGGCCCACCAAATGATCATTCAGAACTTCATGCATTTTGGATAGGGTACGGTCATGCATTTTGGAATACAAATTTGTTTAACGTCGTCAACGACAAATCCTTAATGTCATCGAGGACAAATGTGAATAACCAGCATAGGAAACGCAGTGTCAACGAAGGAAAATAAAAACAAAACGCAGCCAGTGGGGATGTGTGAGAACCAATTCTTTGGCCGCATACAGTCACATTCCGATTTCGGGGCCTCACGCGCCCAGCATCAGCAAAACCACTGAAATGAACGCTTAGCTTAAGCGTGTTACGGACACTTACGAACGCTTACGACTTCAGTAGCGCACTCATGCGATTGGTGGAGAGCTCGAACGCTGAGTCAACATCGTTAGCTTTACGAAAATCGATGAAATCAAATCCTGATTAGATGTGAAGCGTTAACAAGATTATCATATCAACCTGATCAGATGCGCAGACAATCAATTGCAGAGCTATCACTATACACAGTCAGGATTCAGTTGTACTAGTAGTATTACAGGCAACACGCAGAAAAAACTACATGAGATCTGTGGACATCGTATGGAAAACCTCCTTGTCTGAAAATTTATTCAAGTAATAATCATCACAGACCTCTAACGAGTTCGCAGCAGTTATCGTGCGATTCATCTTCAAACCATACATGGGGATCAACTCGACGGCACAGGTAACGGCTGTCAGTGGAATGACACTACCAGGTCGGAAGATGCGACCCGTCCCATCCTGATGGATGATTCGTTTCACCTTGTACATCCCAATGCTTGGCTCATCAGCAGGTGTGGCTATGATCTCAAAGTATTGAACGTATAAGAGAGGCGCAGCTTCAAGATAGCGAGGCAAAGTACGGCCTTTCTTGCCGGCAGCTTCGAAAACGCAACGCACTTGTGCGATGTAGACGTCTGCAGAGGTTGTAGTAGTAAGTACGTGAATGGCACAGCAGTAAAAATCTCACCATTACTCGCAGGCAACTGTACGAGAACTGCGTCGCAATTCCCAAGTGGGAATGCCTCTGAGGGTGGATATGACTGGACGACTTGACTCGGCATGACGATTTGTGACTGGAAGTTGGAGAGGAGTTGTATGCGAAACTTATTCCACGTCCGAACAGAACCTCCCTGGCAGGTCCAAGATGTTGTTGGGGCACCCTGGGATGCCTTACTGATGTACTCAGTGAGCGCCGCAGCAAAATCAGGAAGGGCATAGGTGTACTGCAGATTGGGGATGGTAAGTGACTTTCGATCAGGGGCAACCGTGACGTGAAATGCAGCAGTGGCTTCTGCAGAAAGAAGGCCTGTTATGAAGTGGTTGCGGACTGGCCGTGGGCCATGGAAGCACTGAAGGTACAACTATTCAGATGGTGAGTCTGAACAATGTTGGGTCTTGCAGAACCTAGCTGCTATTCGACCCTAAAGGGTTTCTGGACTAGGCTCAAGGCTCAGAGGAGAGGAAATATCATGAAAAACTACTGAAGACTCAGACTCATACTGATAACTGGTGAAAAGATAACTTTCTTATGTAAGCTACAAAAGTGCCAACATAAGGTAAGGTAAAAACAGTCTCTACAAGCCCAGCCAGAAATGAATCCCTACAGCGCTTCTGCTGACTTGGGAGTGTGCAGGCTATCCATGCCAAGGTAGGATCCGTTTCTGCGACGATATTGTCTTCGGTAGTGATAGCATTGACAAGCGGTGTGCCATGCATCTGCAGGAGCGTGTAAAAATTGAAACATCGCATGGTTTCGTCGCGATTGAGAATTTGAACAACCTGTAAAGTAAAACTCTTTGCTTGACGACTAGTCCTTTCGAATGGAAACTTGCAGTGGGTAATCAAGAGCCGTTCGCTGACGTCTGCTGAGTACTGTATCAGACCACCGAGAGCTTTGATAGATCCAGCAAAGCTGTGAAATAATTCCATCTTCGGGATGAAGAAGTTTTTGATGGCTCCACGCTTGCCTCTCCGAGCACCGGCATCAAGGATTCCTTGTTTTAAGCGATGAAACTCGTCGAGGGACTGAACCATAGAGGCGATGGACGAATCGGTGTGTACGGGGCTCTGTGCCTGATAAAAGAACTCGGTGAGGACACGGATAGCATGGACGAAATCGGGGGTTGCATTTGTCGCGCCAGCGATAGTGGCGATCATGGTGCGTTCAATATTGCGATGTTCCCGGCAAGTCATCTGACTGATATGGGAGACGCCAGAGCCAAAATGACGAGTTCCGACTCGTTTATGATGGGCCTTGTAACGCGCATCAAGTTCCTCCTCCCCAACAACTTCCTTGCACCATTTTAAAACATGGTCACCATAAAATTTGTGGCAGGTGTGAAGGAGTTCGCCAGGTAAGATACAACAAGGATCCATAAACCTCCAATCTCTCCAAAATGGTTGATGGACACCACTAAGCATCAACAATTTAGCTTCGGCTTGGAAGCGCGGTATATTCCATGGATCAACGCGTTTGGATAAGTCATAGATGAGCGTGAGTGTGTGTTGGCCTGTTCGAGGGGGATGGAGGTCAGCACTACCAAAATCGCTTTGAGTAGCCATCGTGACCGGAGATGTGTTCTTCGAGACACAAGCAATAAGTTGTGCCTCAGGAAGATCAGCTGTGTAGGTGACAAGCGGAGTAAAGCAGTGCTGGATATAACCCATGGGGTCTGGCATGTACTCACCGACCTTTGTGGAAACTTTGCATCTGGCGAATATCGTGTCCATACATTTGTGGAAGAGGCGGGAATGGAGGAGCGTTTGGTAGTCTGCGTGAGCATCGAACTTCGGGATTGGGATAAATGCGATACAACGCCATGCATGAGCAGTAGCCTTCATTTGAACTTCAGATTGGATATTGCCAATCGTAAGAAATATGGGGTGCATTTCTAATCCTCCTGTCATCCTGGTTACGGGCGTCTTGTCAGATGCGAGAATGATTGGTACCATAGTGGCACCTTCTGGAAGGTCGTTCTATTAAGGATTAGCGAACAATTGCACTTATTGACTACAAAGAGCCGTACTTGAATATTAAAAGCCATCTCACTAGTGAAGAATTCGCCATATTCACGCTCTGAGCCAGTCATAATGAGGTGAGGATCGTACATCATGTGATTGGAAAAAATTGGATTTGCGAATAGATCTTTGATGACTTCTAGACCATCGCGCCAGATGAGTTCCATCGGCCGTGCAGTTTTGTAGTTGATAAATTCGAATGTCGTCGATTGCCACTCTGGCCCACTCGGCAACACATCAATCCAGCCAAATAGCTGATCTGCATTCTTGAAGGATGGACAGGATCTACTAGTTTGAAACTTAGGTGAAGTTCAGGCTGTTAGTCACAGTGTGGAACTGCAAAGGCGGATAAAGCTACTCACCCAGTCTAATTTCAGAAACTTGTTAACATCAGTTTTGTTCAGCTGCTGCACGATGAATTCTGCTAGCTGCCATTCGGCCTGATCGACAAATGGGTATGAGGGATTGATTTCTCTGCGGCGCTTTTGGTCAGGATCATGATCCTCCATCTTCTGCAATATATTTTGTCCCCGACCAAACAGGTAGCCTGACTTTGAATGATACTGGCCAGTGACCTCTTCCTGGCCACTACCGCCTCGTTGGAAAGCTGGAGGAACTGGTAAGCGGTAAGTGGGCTCATTGCTCCAACAAGAATGCGCTGGATCATTGAGATGATCTAAAACAGCGAGATTTGAGGCGAATTCTAGTCTGCAATTTGGGCATCTTGCAGAGGAACTACTGATCATGGTGAAGTCAATCAGTTACTGCTGTACTATTGTCTGATGTGGCCTAACTCACCCGTTATGATCGTGTAGTGTTTCTAGTCCAGCTGCAGTGCAGCCCGAGTCAGTTTGTTCCATCATGATAGTAGTACTACTATCGGCGTGCAGTCAACATTCAAGCTCCAAAAAAATCACTAAGTCCTTCAAACTCCGACCCACTTCATGCTGCTTACTACTGGCTGAGATAGCAGATACACATCCAACTGTACTTATGGTTCCCGCATCCCTTCATATTTCATCGTCTGGATCTACGTCAGGATCCAGCGGATGAACTTGTGTCGAGTCCCTCTATACTAGTTCTAACCCTTCCAAAGCGGAAGATAAGGTCATTGCTTTGACCACAAATGTCCCATATCCAGACCCTGTCCCCTTCTTGCGCTCATCCTCCTCACATTCAATCCACTCTGGTCGCGAGTCCCTTATTGGCAGCTCTCGGCACTCCCGGCGGGGAGTGCGTCTTGCAAACAGAAGCCACCCTTTCGCACGTCGTGACACTCCCACCCAAGTCGAGCTGTGTTTTGCCATGAAGGCAATCCGAAGAAATCATCAGTCTGACGTCACTCTTGACAATGTCATTAAGGCAAGCAAGTATTAGTAGGAACCGATAATTTACTTAAGTGTCACAGGGGCGAGATCTTTTTTTGAGCGGCCTCTCATCTTTATCAGATGACACAATCACATTAGTAGCAAATGCTAAGCATGCTGCGCGAGAAAATAGCCGTCAAAAACTCCTGCAACTTGGTTGGGAGATTGAAGAGGCAAATCTCAACAAACTAGTCCTCATAGCATTTGAGGAGAAGGAAAAGAAGTGCTTGAAAATGGCAGACTCAGATTATGACCTCTTCAAGAAGCTCCTGGTGGACCGGGACATTCCAGCCCTAGAACAGGATGTCGAATGCCTCACGGAGTCTCATGATAGCCAACTTGAAGACTTAGCTACGGCCGATGAACAGCTGTTCCAAATGTCGTCCATATCATCGCTTGCCACCAAATACGTCTCCCACAGGTTCCCCCAGAACAGTAGCGACACGGAGTATGAACCTGGTGAGGAGGAACAATATGATTCTGATCATAGCGACAACGTTAGCTACTCAGACAATGACGAGTTGGAAGGTAGCAACTTCTCTGCCCCTGAAAACAAGAAAACAGCTCACCTACCCTTTCAGGTTGAACATTGTCCACGAGGACGGGCAGATGGGCCGGTAGCGTCAATTACAATACTTTCCTGGCAGGTTCCGAGTTCTTATCATTTCGATTGCATGCGTTGTATTTTAGTGCTCTGAATAACAGAAGCCTTCGTTTGATTGGCTATCAATGAGTGGCTATCAATGAGTACGTTCACATTGGGTAAGATCAGATAACTAACTTGAAGTCACACCACCAACATCGATGAGCAACCATCCAGCCAATTCCACTACCAGCAGGCGAAAGCCCAACCCTGCAAGAGTATGTATTTAATCATGTTGCTCCCATCGCTCTCATTTCCTGACCGCTGTGTAGAAAGGTTTCCGGCCTGGACTCAATTCCGATCTCAACCCCAGTGGGCAGCTGGTTGTCACTCAGCTCAAGCTACCTGGCGATCGTGCAAAAACACCTGATCAGTACCAGGTTCAGATGAATCCCTCCCTGCAGCAGCCCCAACAGTACCAGCTGCCGGCACCACAACAATCATATCACCACCAACCGCAGTATCAAGCTCTCCAGCAGTACGAGCCGCCGGCCCAGCCCCAGTATCAGGCTCCCCAGCAGTATGAGCTGCTGGCCCAGCCCCAGTATCAAGCTCCTCAGCAGTATGAGCTGCCGGCCCAGCCCCAGTATCAAGCTCCTCAGCAGTATGAGCTGCTGGCCCAGCCCCAGTATCAAGCTCCTCAGCAGTATGAGCTGCCGGCCCAGCCCCAGTATCAAGCTCCTCAGCAGTATGAGCTGCCGGCCCAGCCCCAGTATCAAGTTCCCCAGCAGTATGAGCCGCCACTCCAGCAGCACCAACTCCAGTATCAAGCTCCCCAGGAGTATGAGCCGCCGCTCCAGCACCAACACCACGAACGGAGCATGAGATATGCAGGCGCATTCGCACTCCTCCAGGGTGAAGGATCAAGGCTGCCGTCGCAGCCAGATCTTGGGAGTGGGTCTATAGCCCCATGGGGGGCTTCATGACTCATTGCCCTTGCACCCTACCATGTGGGAGAGAACGTCCGTGGGGAGCAAACCCAAGGTGTTATTCGTGTAAGTGATGACCCCTCTGAGCTTGAATACTAATTTACTCACTATACAGCGCACAAAACATGTTTCAGACAGCGGGAGACGACGACAAAAGACAAACCTCCCCCCCACACCCACGATACCAACAGCTGCTACACCCAATGCACCTGAGGAGTCTGCAGCACCTATTTCGACGCGCATCGCACTCAATACAAAAGAGGTACAACGGTATAAGGAAGTTGCTAAAGAGAAACTTCGAGGCCTGATTGTTACTATGGCTGCTGATACTGATGGTGCTCCAAATGACACGACGCGCAATACAATGATCGAAACCGCGCTGCAAACTGCACAAATTGAGCTCTATGGTCAAGGTATGTTTTATTTGTTTCGAAATCATCGACTACTGACAAGTTACTTGTAGTCGAGATCGATAATATCAAAGGGATCCATAATTATATGGTGGCTTCATTAGCGGACATGCGACGTGCTCTCAAAGCACATGGCCTGAAGATCGTTCCGCTAGGCTATAGCCTATGTCTACCCCTATTTTCCCCACTGGACCATGTAGCATATAAGCAAGGAAAGATCGAAACGCTGCTGGATGGAAGGAGGTACTTACATTTGTACGAGCAGCCTGAGGTACCTGTTAATTTATCGTTAATGGGACAGTTTCTCACTCACATTATCTGCAGACGGTTGACGGCGCAGTGGTTGAACGGCTGCTGGAGAACGAGGTGCTCGTTGACATGGTTATTGGGGTGTTGATCGGGGGTTGGTCGGACGTCTTGGAAGGCCCAATGGATCGAGTGTTCGCATCCTGCGGCGCTACGATCTATTGTATGATGTATGCTCATCGCACAGGCCGATTCATTGACGTGTCAGTGAACTCATCTACCTTTGATGATGCATACCAAGACATCATAGCAATCATTCAAACTATCCGCGCATCGGATGTCTTGAGCGCGAGGTTCGATGGAGTACAGCAGGAGATTACCATCCGAGTGACTAATCATTAGTAGCAGTAGCGTAGTACAATGTATTTCAGCATCGCAGATCAGATAATCGCAGATCATTCGCATATCAGACTGATAATCGACGCTGATAATGACAATCTCTTCCTCGCTTGCATCGCTTATTCCTGTCGGTTTCCCGTTCACATTTTTGGCATAGTTACTTGCTTAATGCAGTTCGTCCGAGACTACGCCAAACAGGGATCGTTGAACGATGCTTTTATGACGGTTTCAAAACTCAGATGCAGTGAAAATCGACAAGAATGAGGTAGATACGTGCCGATAGACATGTAAGTACAAAATGAGATGGATACAAATCTAAGAAATTCGAGAAGACAAAACCCTAATTTTGTGCAAACGCAAAGAATCTTTCCAAAGGTGAAAAAATGCAAACATGTCAGACTTCGATTGCGTAGTTTGCAACTTTGCGACAAATTTTGCACCTGCATGCATTCAATGCACGTGTGTATTTTGCACAAGTCCATAACCGTATTTGCATTATGTTTATTGGAGTCCTAGTACAGTTGAACCACTCGCATCTTCTCATCCGCCCACCATGTCATTCGCCCCCGCCACGACACCGAGTCCAGCTCGATACGACCATTCCCTTGTGTTGCTAGCACAACACGGCATCCACAAGCCCGGGGCGGCGAGCAGTTGTTTCACTTAATGTGACTGCCAGTGTTGTCCTTGAGGAGAGGAACTCGGTCCTTGCTAGTTCTTCGTGCCTCTCCCTTATGTTTCCTTGGTCACTGGTCTTTCTATCACACTGATTAATCTCTCTACTTCACTCAAACCAATCTCGTCTTCCACACTTCATTAACCAGTCACGGTACCATCGCGCACACGAAATATATTCGTTTTCGAATCATCAAACTAATCTACAGCAGCCCTTCGCTCTCTCATCCTTCTCATCCCTTACCTCCCCTGATTGAACGAGTGCGGCACTCCCTAGTTCAGGCGCCTTTGCATACTAGAAAGATTTTGTAGAACACGTCATTGGTCTCTATGCAGTCTTGGGGCCTTGCGTGCGTCTGATAATGATTTGTATATTCCACTGGTAAGTCAAATTTTCCGTCCTTTTTACTTATTAATCGTTGTAGATTACGCGGCCTGCCTCACCCTGCACTGAGAACTCGGAAATCCTGCGACGCCCTTCACTAGAACGTGAACCAACTCCACTGCCCCGTACCGACAAAGGAAAAGAGAAGGAAGTGATTACTGTGGAGGTCAACAATCCTCTGTAAGTGATCACTCTATTGATCATTCTATACTACTGATGCTATTG
Source organism: Suillus subluteus (assembly GCA_016647755.1). Classification (NCBI taxonomy): domain Eukaryota; kingdom Fungi; phylum Basidiomycota; class Agaricomycetes; order Boletales; family Suillaceae; genus Suillus; species Suillus subluteus. The sequence goes on along the minus strand of JABBWI010000270.1, from coordinate 68,381 downwards.
ATTTAGTTCTAATCTTGTCTTCAAACCTCGCCCCAAACCAATCCCAAAGAAAGTTCCTGCCTCTATCGACTCCGCCACTTCTGGAACCACTAGCGCCGAGCCGACTATCATCACCCCTCCATCCAATGACCCATCGGATACTTCCCTTGCTGTCAAAATGGAACTCCTGGTAGCAAAACTCCCGGAGCCCATTCCTAGTGCGATCAACTCGAAGGCCCAACCTGCCAAGAAGTGTCAGCCGAGCACGAAGCCCATGCGTGCGAGCTCGAAGATCACAGCACGGTGAGATTTATCTATTGTTGTCAAAGCAAGTAAGGTTGACACTATTATTATTCTAGGAATCTTTGCGCCCTCGATTGGCAATCGAACGGCCATCAGAAAGAACCGGCGAGCGTCTTCGCAACCTACTGGAACGGTTTATCGAACACCGACAAAGAGGTATGTCCTTTTTATATTGATATCATTTTTCTACTGACTACTACTACTACTACTATCACAGGTATACAAACGCAGCAGCTCTACAGGTGCGTGGTATTCGTTATAGCCTATCTTCATACTAATAATGGTTTGCTTTGTAGCTCAACTCGGCTGGACCCACCGAAGGGAACAGCGCCGGTGACGACGCAGACGAGGTGTGATGGATGGCGGGCGCAGGTGCGGGATGGCGGGCGAGGGCAGTGCGGGATGGCGGGCGCGGGTGCAGCGATACCTAACCATAGCGATACCTTTAGATACACATTCAATGGCATTAGAGACCTATTCACCCCACCCAAATGGATTATTTTCAGCGGATATCTGTATCTAAAAGCGATCTAAAGCCATCGAGGATCCTATCGAAGTGTTAAAAGTTCGTCTCGATGTCTATCTTTTTTCATCTCGAAAAGTCTCATCTGGCTAAACACGTCGAAAGTCGTCGATAAATTTCATATGGCTTATATTTTTCGTTCTATATCTACACATATCTACCTCTTTCTTGTCGATTTTCGTGAGGCCTCACGACTCCGAGGCATACCCCAACCACGAGAATGACAGGGAAAAACTGATCACCAAAACAAAGCTCTCCTCTGGCGAGTCGGGGATGGCTTCATGGCTTTTAATAGCCAACGCCTCACTGTGCGCACAACTGAGCTGTATTCGATCTCTATCGTAATCATGCCTCATTCAATTATTAGAACTCTTTTGAGTGCATCTGCAACGTACCATGCACCCAGGTCCGAGATTCGGATGCTACTTTCGGAGGACAACTTCAAGGTAGACGACAACACGATACACAAAAGAAATCTTCTTATAGTAGAGCAAACTCGCACATAATTACCTTTCACGAGACGAGCCGCGCACTTGTATAAATAACACCACAAATGCATGCCACTACAATATCTCTAGCGTCCTGATCATGTCCGGAATAGAAGAAAGGTATTTGACTTGTGCAATAATATCGTGATCTGACGCGATTCTCTTGTACTCTCCGCCGCGCTGCTGCGCTAGCAAAAATGCGCTAAAAGGTTGTTCAAGCCGAGCTGCCAATCGCAACGCTCGACCGCTCAGTTCCAGATCATCCGACTCCTGTGCTTCAGGGAACCCACCAGGCGAATCATGTAATGGAGACCAGGGAGTAGACCAATAACCTTCTTCGCTCTGCACGTCGTCAGCAACGTCAGGCAGCTCTTCCAGGCCAGACGACTCCGCGAAGTCAGGAAGCTCGAGGAGATAACGATTCCACGGACGAACAAGCAAGAATGTCTGCATAGTAGGTCGTGGTGATGAGAATTGAACCAACTTGTCCTTCGTGGTGATCAGCAGGTCATGAAGCCCGTCGGCCTTGACTTCATATATCTCCTGGTCTTGAGCGCGACTCCGTTTGACTGTTGTGACACGAAATGCGATGCAAGGCAGATGCAGTCTGCAGTTCCCGAAACGAGGAGCATTCAGGTTGTCAAGCAGGGCGTAAGTTTTCAGAACTAAATCTGCAGCCATGACATGTCGGAGCGAGGAGATTGACGTCTGAATGTCATCTTCGGACAGAGATGCCAGGGTGTATGGTGGAGCTTTGTATGAAGTAATGTCGGCCGGCAGACAGCTATTGAATTCGGACGATTGCCCCACCCAGTCCAAGGCACTGATATCACCCGACTGAGCTACGACCTCTTGCAGGAGCCTCCCAAGCGCGTTCTGCTTCTTCTCGCCATAAATGACAGGCAGCTTAACACCGAAGATACCAAACAACGAGTATGCAATATCTTCCTGCCACGTGGTGACACGGGCCGACATCCATTGCAGTTTCTCCCGCGCGTCTCTCATCCCTGGACGGAAAGCGACGAGGGCCTGTGCATCTATGCCCGTCACATCTCCCATCTCCTGCATGATTGCAACGGAATCCTTGTGGTTGAGAGAGCGATCGTCCAGATATAGGGACCAATCCTTCTGATAAAAGAGTACAAATCTGGGGGCCAGGAATTCTTGAACTGTCCATCCTCGCGTGTTCCAAACGCTGCTTGCGAGTGCGCCAGGCTGCGACGAAGGTGGAACATCCGACAGGTAGATGATGGTAAGCGCTGAGTTGCGATACCATATAAACATGGAGTTGACCGATTGTTGGACCTCGACATTGTTAGTCTGGTCGATACCACAGGTATCGACCCATGTCCAGCGATACCCCATATCACGAGCAGTTTGACAGAATGACTGCAACTTCGTGATGCTGCCAACTGGATCCAAGTCGTATACCGCCTTCCCCTGGATGTCATGCAGCATCGGCTCCTTCCCTTCCCACCTATGCGATAGCATGACGTAACGGAAGTACATCGCCACCACATCTTGGATGCGCTGCATTGGGAGATTTACGTGCACCAATGTTGATGACAAAAGCTCCTTGTACTCTGTGCTCGTTTTGAAGGCATCGATTTGTGCCTCTCGATCGCATAAGCGCCCAGTAAAGGTATTAAACAGACGATGCGGAGCGTCGTCGAGTTGAGCCTTGATGGTCTCTTGAATAGTTCCTTCTGCCTTGGATAGATTGACATATTTTTGACGCAGCTCTAGAGAAAAAGTCAAGCATGTTTAAGGATGTGGTTATTTGAGGGCGTACTTTGTGTTTGCGTGTCAGGAGCATTTTCCAACTTGGAGAGCATGATTTTGAAGGCCTCGATGGCTTCATCATATCGGTGTGCGCCATGAAGTGCCGCATGCTTCAACTGATATCCAAAGTAAGATGAGGGGTTGAGATCGATGACCTGCGTATCGCCAAAATGAGTGTCGAATACAAAACGGTAGTTGCCATCGCACCTTTTCCGCGTCAAGGAGTGCGTCATCCCATAGCATTTTTCTCGACCTCGCCTTACTGCGGTTCGCAAAGATGGTATCGGTTGCAAAATCGAGCTCGATCGCCGCAGAGTAAAGCTCGATAGCCCTGTCGTAATTACCCGCAGCGAGGGCATGGTCTCCGCCCGCAACACAGGGCACGCTGCAATCCTGCTTGAAAGCTAAGTGAGATGGAGTTGAGAATTATACCCGGTTGACATCACGAGGACTTGCCAGTGGACCAATCAAGGCAGCGTGCTTTCGTAGCCTCATCAGCCGTATCCATCATATGTCGGTATGCTTTGATGGCTTCTGGAAGTCTACCTGCCCAAAGGAGCGCATGGCACCAATTCTGGTGTGCAGTTCGCCACAGGGACTCAAGGTCCCACCCGAATAACTAAAAAAAGCACAGCCGGGCGTGAAAAAATGATTTCCAGTTGCATTGCAAACCTACCACCACGAAGACATCATATTTAGAATGGATGGCCGACATAGACGAGAAACGAATGGTGTTGATAGCGGAAGTGAAATGGCCAGCAGCTTCGTTATAACGTGCGTCGTCTGATGCATTCATTCCTACTTGGACGTGTAGATAAGCCTGAAGTGCGGGTTTGCAACATCAGTATCGACGCATGAATCTGGAGTTGACCGTGTCAGGAGCACTCACTTCCACGATACCACAGGCAAGAGAATTCGCATCGGGACGAGTGGTAGCTAGCTCTCGGACCCGCATAATTGCCTCGTCATGTTGATCTGCATTGAAAAGGGCGATGGCCTGACAGCTGTCGTGTAAGTAGCGAGTACATGAGACACAGTCAACGTACCTTAATCAAGAGTAGAAGACGAGTTTTATTCAAGTCTGCGTCCACGTACATAAACGCGAGGTCAAATGCTTTCATGGCGTCTTGGAACTGTTGTTTTCCGCAGTGAGCTATGCCCCTGGAGATACAGCCTATCAAGGATGGCTGAATGCTGGTGCTCTATACACAGTATAAGTTAGTGTGTGAAAAAGATCACGATGGAACGGTGCATCTCACCTTGAGCGCGTCATTAAGTGCGCGGTCCCAGTCTAAATTTCTTGCCTTGACAAACGAGCGATTCGCGTAAGAGTTGTAGTCATTGCAATCGGCGCGGATATCTCGTGTTAAGAGCCAGTCAGCAGTGGGCAAGTCCCCGCTTATGCATGCATCGCGGGCTGTCGTGCCGACAGTGAGGATCTGCATCACACGTGGTCAGATTACGTGGTGGGAGTGAAGGCTAGAAACATGCCTCGCAATCAGACTGTCGAGCCTTGGCATCAAGATTGAGGATCAAAATGAAAAGAGACGAGTAATGAGCGGGAACCCACATTATCTGTCACTTGCTCTTTCGGGGCATCCTCCCGTAACGCATCCTTGAAGAAGATGAGATGAAGAAGGGACGGAAAATGAACAGCAACTCACATCTGATATATGGTCCTCCAGAATGTCCTCCAGAAAAGGTCCTGTCCAATTTGAGATCATTTTATCTACTCCTCCGCTCAGGATGTGCTTGCCATCCGTGGAGAAGGCGACACAACACACTGCATCGGTGTGCTTGAATATGGCGATGGTTCGTCGATCCGAAATTCGCCAAACGCGAACCTGGTCGTCGCCAGATGCAGACGCGAGGAGGGTGCCAGTAGGGTTCAAGGCGATCTTGTGGACAAAGCCTGAATGGCCCTTCCAGGGCTCACCGACCTGCATCCAGGTCGATGAATCCCAGATCCGTATGGTGGGATCATGTTCATTACCGCTCGAGACAAGTTGTTTGCCATTGTGCATCCACACGAGTGAAGTATTCCATGCTTCATTGAATGCAGCGTGACCCTGGAACTTTGCGATGCATTCTCTCTTGCCTGGATTCCAAATTTGGATATCCTTAAATGTTGCAATGGCAAGATGTTCACCAGACGGCGAATACTGTACACAGAGGATCTGAGCGCCTGTCCCACAATTGATTGGATCACCTTGCACTTTCCATGTTTTTGTGTTCCAGAGCTCCGTTGTGGTGTCCAATGAACCACTCGCTAGAAATGCGCTGTCTGGGGAAAAATCAAGCGACCATATCTCTTTGGAGTGGACTTTGATGGGCTGGGTGAGAGATTCGCCTTCTCTGTTCCAAGCGATGAGCTCTCCGCCATCATCACCGCTTGCTATGAATGTCCCGTCTCTTGATAATGCAACTCTTCGTACGCTGAAGTGATGCCCATCCATTATCTTCAATACAACACCGCCTTCTAAGTCCCACAGACGAAGCGTCTTGTCGCCCGAGGCCGTCACCATACGGCGTCTATCGATGAAGACTGCGGCTGCCAAAATACTATTTTCGTGACCTTGAAATATTCGAGTAGCCGTGGTGATTCGAATGGCGGGCTGTTCTGCTTCCGTCATTCTGCTCGAGGCGGCTGAATTCCTTGCCTTGACAAACGTCAGATTACGTGGTAGGAGTGAAGGCTAGAAACATGCCTCGCAATCAGACTGTCGAGCCTTGGCATCAAGATTGAGGATCAAAATGAAAAGAGACGAGTAATGAGCGGGAACCCACATTATCTGTCACTTGCTCTTTCGGGGCATCCTCCCGTAACGCATCCTTGAAGAAGATGAGATGAAGAAGGGCCGGAAAATGAACAGAAACTCACATCTGATATATGGTCCTCCAGAATGTCCTCCAGAAAAGGTCCTGTCCAATTTGAGATCATTTTATCTTCTCCTCCACTCAGGATGTGCTTGCCATCCGTGGAGAAGGTGACACAAGACGCCACATCAGTGTGCTTGAATATGGCGATGGTTCGTCGATCCGAAATCCGCCAAACGCGAACCTGATTGTCATTAGATGCGGACGCGAGGAGGGTGGCAGTAGGGTTCAAGGCAATCATGTGGATGGACTCAGTATGGCCCCTCCAGGGCTCACCGACCTGCATCCAGGTCGATGAATCCCAGATCCGTATGGTGGGATCACATGCATTACCACTCGAGACAAGCTGTCTGCCATCGTGCATCCACGCGAGTGAAGTATTCAATGCTCCACTGGATGCAGAGTGACCCTGGAACTTTGCGATGCATTCCCTCCTGCCTGGATTCCATATTTGGATATCCTTGTATGTTGCGATGGCAAGATGTTCACCAGACGGTGAATACCGAACGCAGATGATTCCAGCGCCGGTCCCACAATTGATTGGATCTCCTTGCACTTGCCATGTTTTTGTGTTCCAGAGCTCCGTTGTGGTGTCCATTGAGCCGCTCGCCAGAAATGCACTGTCTGGGGAAAAATCAAGCGACCATATCTCTTTGGAGTGGACTTTGATGGGCTGGGTGAGAGATTCGCCTTCTCTGTTCCAAGCGATGAGCTCTCCGCCATCATCACCGCTTGCTATGAATTGCCCGTTTCTCGATAATGCAAGTCTTCGCACGACGAAGCGATGCCCCTCCATTATCTTCAATACAACACCATCTTCCAAGTGCCACAAACGAAGCGTCTTGTCGCCCGAGGCCGTCACCATACGGCGCCTATCGATGAAGACTGCGGCTGCCAAAACACTATCTTTATGACCTTGAAATATTTGAGTAGCCGTGGTGATTCGAATGGCGGGCTGTTCTGCTTCCGTCATTCTACTCGAGGTGGATGGTGTTGAGCACAACTTGCTGGAGAATTTGTGGGTGTCTTGATCTAAGTTTCATAGGTGCGTGTACCGGGCTGTACCGGGCCTTTTGCCAGTGCTTCTTCACAGCCTTAACTTGCTTCATGAATCATTAGACGCCCAGGACACGGGGCCTGAAAACTATATTTATGTAACTTGCACCATGTAACTATAAATCTAGGGCCAGCCTCGCTCTCTTTATCTAACCAGTCTACCAGCATCAGCAAAAGACCCATGATTTTCGCTTGTCAGAAAGAAGTTTGATGCTTACGGTGAGCTTATGGCGTTGGTGATGGAGCGACGCGATTGGTGGGACAAAGTTATCTGTAGTAAAATGTAAATTTAATGACGTGGTAGCGTCACAACTGTTAAATGGGGAGAAAATAATGATATTATATTGAAAATCCTGTTTGGAACTACTAGTCTAGGGTTCGGAATGCATTCCGAACCCTAGACTAGGGCCATTTGTGATCAGCAGTGATGACCATTATAACAGATTGCAGCAATCATACATGTTGGCTACTATATCCATATCTTGCACCTTCTTCACCTAATTGGTATCTTGTACTATACAGTACCTACTCGTCTCACATCAAGTCACTGATTGTTACATAATGTACAATACATGGTGTGTGTCTCGTCATCGTACCTACCTCAGTGTTGTTCCACATCTCACTGAGGTATGTTAGTCTTACAGTTCATAGTAGTTACATTCACTGACTCATACCTAGACTCTACTCTAGGTACTTACTAATATTAGCATTGTTCCACATCTTGCTGAGACTCTACTCTAGTCTACAGGTTATGAGCCCTGGGCTCTAGTGAAGCCCAGTAATCTATGACAATAGATTGATCTCACATCAATCAGAACTCTCCACACTCTGAGTGACATTCATCTAACGGCTGAATGTAGAACATTGAATATTCCACCCTTGGCACCACTTCAAAGACGTTCCCACGATCTTTCAGACCCAGTTTCTATGTTATGGGAAACTAGGCTGAAAGACCATTGTCCCCAAGAGGGTCTCCACCAGATGCTACAATAGGCTCCCACCCTTGAGAGGGTATTTGACTCAAGTTCCTGCAGAGGTTCTCATGGCAAGTATAGTCTGTGCCCTTTGCCCTCACTCACTGCCATGTATGGTAAGTATAGATCTGCGCCCCCCTTCAATGCATAGTACTGTCTGCTGCCCTTGCTCACAGCCATCTAGCAACCATCAAACAATGAGTTCTTTTTAAACTGTTTTCTTCGCCTTTTCTTATCGTACTCACTGCCAGGTGCTTCACAAGCCTCAAGTATATCTTGCATAGCACTGTCCGCTGCCCTTGCTCCCTTGCTCACAGCCTTCATGAGCCTCAAGTGCATCTTGCTCAACTCAATGACTCGACCTTTCCGTTATTCAATGTTTGTTTTAAATGTTTTGTAATCATATGAGCCTCAAGTGTATCCCTTTCAGTGACTCAACTTTTCCATTATCTGATGTTTGATCTCAATGTTCATTGTTCCCATGCCAGGGATGTTTGATCTCATGCCAGGCCAGGTTTGTTCTAAATGTTCCTGCATCATGAACCTTGGATGTATCTTCTTCAGTGAGACTTCAAATCTCACTTCATAAATGTCCGAAGCATTTCATTCAACCAGAAACAATTGATTTATCGGCACATGAAAGTACATATGTAAACTATCATCAACGTCAGTTGTACAACTGATCAGAGCAAGGATGAGTGAGATATTAACATACAAGACATCAAGAACATGTGATCAAAGCAAGGAGTGAGGTATGGACATATGGAAATATCAAGAATACCATCAAAAGCAAGGATGACGGAAACATCAAGAGCGTGCAATGTAGGAAAGTGTTTCAAGAAACAAGAGGTGACGTCTACTAGTTGCCTTCAGACTGAGGTGGCAATGATGAGTACCCCATAAGACCAGGTAAAGGGCTCATCCTCTGACTAGAGTGGAGTGTTTGTGGCCCATAGTAAGGCTGCCAGTGTTTGTCCAGGTTATATGCTACCCTGCCATCCACATGTCCTTGTTGAGGAGCAGGCACACGAGTGTTGTATGTCCCTGTATGCTGTTGAGAGGCAGGTGGTTGATGAGCCGGCACATGGGTGTCATAAGTCTCCCTGTGCTGTTGAGGAGTAGGTGCATGAGAATGTATGCAAGCAGGCACACGACCATAAACGTCTGAATATTGCTGCTGCTGAGAAAATACCAATGCAGGAGTATCATGGTTTTCCAGATGTTGTTGATGAGTGGGTGGACAAGTCATATAAGCTTCTGTGTGCGCAGCATTAGTGTGATGAGATGCAAGGTGTGTATACACGTCATCATGAGGAGCATACTGGGCATGGCTGTAACCGGCAGTCTTGACACCCAAACTCTGATTTGTCGCTAGAAGGGGTTGAGCAGTTCGTTGGTAGGTGATCTGATTATGGTGTGGGTCAGGATAATTCTGACCTTGCAGTACATCAAGATGTTGCCCATATGAAGGTGCTGGAAGGGTCCTGCCATGACTGTAATTATATGGTGCAGTTTGGAGGGCAGGGCTGTGCTGGTCATATGATGGTAGAACCAATGAGTGTGGAGGTTGCTGAAATTGAGGCAATGGAGATGAGGGGGCAGACGGCTCTGGTGATACTCCTGCGCTTACTGCTCTCGATGATTCGTGCACCTCCGATGCTCCTGAGGGTCCTGCTGCTCTCGATGATTTGTGCATATCTGATGCTCCTGATAGTTCTGCTGCTCCTGAGGGTCCTGCTGCTCTTGATGATTGGTGTGTATGAAGCATCCCACCTTCATAGAAAGCAACTTGTTTAGCTGCTGCAGTCAAACTGGGAATAACCTTCTTTGGCTTCAGATATACTGGACCGTCTTGGAGTCGCAAAGGCGCATCAACTATGAAAAAGTGTTATGGTAAGCATGATATACAGGTGGTGGAGATGAACCTTACATACCTTCCTTCTTTTCCTCTTCAGAATTGGAGGTGAGCTCACAATAACATACCCTTGCCCTCTCCTTCTGCAATACAGTCTCTTTTCCCTTTCCCTTGGGCTGTGGCTGCTCAATGGACTTGATGTCACTGGACACCACACAGTGCTTAAGTCTGTGAGTGCTGCCAATGGTCCTCGCCTTGTGTTTGCAGGATGGAAGTTCTTCCTCATAGTCAGACTTGTTGTCTTGTGGAAGGTCATCATATTCTGAGTTATCTCCCTCAGATCCTGAGGGTGCCTTTATGGACTCATTGAGTGTGATGACGTCAGAAGGTGCTGGTGTCACCTTTGATTTCGGTGGCCTGACTACCTTAAAGGGGCATGCAGGAGGTATGTCAACCAAAACGACAAGGTTTTTCTGACGAACTATGGCAGAAGTGGGAGAATCATCCTCGACAACTATGGGGGGAGTGATGGGCACACTGCCATTCAGCTTCCTGACCTTGGTGGTCGCTGCACTTTGCCAGAGACGAGATGGACCTTCACGATACATGATGCCATTGGCAAGCAACCACCAGCCATGTAAGTAAGTAGAGTGTGGGGGGGGAGCCTCCCCAATGATGACAGGTCGACTCTTGTCTTTGACCTCTGGACCTAGTAAGAAATTAGCGGAACCACTTCTTGGACCTGAACCAAGTGGCACCCCGACTAGGACCCTGAAAAATCCTTGTCAACCAATGCGCTCAACAGCGCGTTCAATGCCTAATGGCACTGCTCTGCTCCAGCAAATCCATCCAAACTAACTCACCTCATATTATAGAACATCCAGTGTGTCAATAATATGCCCAGAGGTAGGAGAAGTATGAGCGTCAGGCTGACCACATCACCCATATCACACACTACTTCACCAACATATGGGCTCAACACACGCAAAACAGCAAGATCACCTGTCACTCAAGAAGCAATAGAAGCCCTATCAAATAGAGTCAAGGACACACCCAGCGGAAAATCCTTTCTCGAATCGAAGCTACTCTGCCACATTGGCCAACCATTTATGGTAAATCACCTGATTTCAGTCCTTTTTCAGATTACACAAATGTCGAGCTCGACACCGGTCCCAGTGGTCGCAGCAATTCAGGCTGTAGCCTTCCTCCTGAAGAATGTGGAAACTGGCAATGCAGCGGACGAAATCACAAAACAAGTCACGCACTCCCTCATCGCCAAACTGGACAACAACAACTTAGTCGACACCATTTCCAAGCAGATTACTGATGACATCACTGCAAAACTTGTGGACCATGTCGTCGCAGCCATGTCCCCTCAAGTTGCCTTAGTACACAATGCCTCTCAAACCCTTACCTCGACAATAGAGGACATGAGGTCACTATACACCTCTATTGGCAGGGAAAGAACTGAAAAAGAAGATAATGTCAAAATGGCAATTGACCGCATTGAGGACGCAGCGGATGCCCTATATGATTCAGTAGAGACTTACCAAAAGGCACTTCAGACACTAGCCCCATCCCTAGACGCAACCCAGGAGAAACTTGACCAACTCACCACACAGATTACCAAGACTCCTGCGCAAGTCCAAGGGACAGTACACCCATCCTACTCATCAGTGGTGGCAACCCACATGCCACCACAAGTAGACAAAGCATTAGGTCGCGCAGCGCTCCAAGCATGCCAAATTCTATTAGATCCCTTACCAGGAGGTATACTGTTCCTGCCGATGAGGCGATCTCTACCTGGCTGGGCTGATATGAAATATCTAAAAATGCTCAACCAGTATAAGTGAGTCTTGGCTCTGCCTAGCTGCTATACTCGCAGAATGCAAGAACGTTTGACCCTAAAGGGGACTGCTACTGAACACAGAACCAGATGAATGAAAGACCCTTGTAGTGCGACGGAAGCGCAAGAGAGTGCTCTAAGGTAGGAGTGCGAGCGTGAGAAAGTGCGCGCTAAAGTGTGCATTGTGCGGGAGAATACCGGATGAGGAAACAGATAAGGAAACGGATGTGCAAAGCGAGTGCAAATGCAGAGCGAGTGTTAAAACGAGGTCGGATTAAGGTCTAGTATAGGCGGATAACGATAACCATTGGAAACACAAAGTGCGCCCAAGTGGTGACTACTACTTTAAAGTAAAACCCAATAGCGAGGGAAGTACAGCAAAGGGGTGTAATAATGATGGAGTAGTAAGTCAGCAAACTTTATACTATGGAAATCACATTGGAAGCGGAAGGGATAGGAGCAGTAAGCGCTATGAATACGTAATGACATGTAATAGTGCTGCAATGCTTGTTACAAACCACGAGGCAAGGGATATGATGTACCAATGAGGCGGATGGACATAGATGGACGTTCCTGGATGATAGGCGATGCAGGGCACTTAAGCGCGAGAAAGCGCGCAAGGTGCGCGTGTGGGAATACTGTGCATTGTGCGGGAAAGTATTGCGCCTATGGCACATTTCGCAGGAAAGCTGCACGTGATATGCAGAATCGACTGAAGACATAGTGGAAGTCGTATGGATGATGGTGCGAGTCGTGCAATGAAGGCCAATTGTCATGAGTTGTGAAAAGGTGCAAAATGTGTGGATATGCGCCTGCAGAAACGCAAGTCTCTACACCGAATACCTCAAAATGTGATATGGCAACCAAGATCAAGACCACATTAGAAGCAGTGAGGGATGATACCACCCTGGAAGGCACCATCCGCTCGATAACTGCCCTACGGAATGGAGGTATGTATAGTAGTTGAACTGGAAACTGAATCACTAGCCAAGTGGCTCAACAACCAGCTGGGTAGAGATGCCCTAGAAAGTCATCTAGACATATCCGTATTGTTCCATCAACGTCAATACCCATTAGTCCTCGAATACTTACCCATCCAGATGCAGATCAAACAGGAAGACTTTTATGGCAAATTGAACTGGAAAACTACATCAAACCTAATTCCCTAGCCTCAATTAGATGGATCAAGCCGCCAATGAAACACTCAGCTGAACAACACAAAGCCTTCGCCCTAATCCACACTACAAATGTCCAAATCACAAACAACATCATTTGGGAAGGGGTATGCATAGAAAATGAAAGATTCAGTGCTAGGAAAGACCGCAGGGAACCCATGAGATGCACTAAGTGACAAAAATTCAACCACATCGCTAAGAACTGCACCTCCCCACAGGACACCTGTGGAAACCAACACCGTACCTCGACCTGCAACTCCTATTGCACAACCCAATGTGTCAACTGCCATAGTCAGCAACACACCAGTTGGAGTCGCTCATGCCCAGAATTCATAAAATGGTGTAAGGAACTCGATGACAAGTACCCAGAGAGCCGGATGCCATACTTCCTGACCAAACAAGCATGGACTCACGCATCACAACCTTCATGACAACCAAGGGCAATGGTATCCCCGCAACCATCCCCCCAGAGAACCAGAGGTCCATCATTTGGATGCCTCCAACAGACAACTATACTACTCCCCAGCCAGCCAAACCATGAAAGGTCACCCCAGTGTCCTCAAGACCCTGAAATTCACTGTCTCATCACTGCCCCCACTCCCCTGTCCGCCACCACCCCCTCTCCCCCACCAATTGCTACCTCCCACTCCCGCTCCTCCTCCTCATACTCCTCTCCCTCTCTCTCCCATCTCCTCGATCTCGAGGGCAACAAACCCAACAGCACTTCTCCCCATCCATCAAATCATGTCTAATCACACCCCTAACCCTCCCGCTCGCTTAAGAATTTGGCAACAGAACCTCAACACATCCATGATAACCCAAGCTTCACTCCTAAATAACTCCAAACTTGCTACTGATTGGGACCTCATTGTCATCCAAGAACCCCACAGCAATTTCCTCCGCTGTAGCAGTGAGGTCTGGCAGGCAGAGTCCCAGCAGTGGGTGCCAGGGGTCTTGTAGAGGTGTTCAGAGTTGTAGGTAGTCATATATAGCCATGTCTTTAGGGTTAGGTTTCTGCAGGTTGTTTCTCCCCACCAGCTTTTGCTGTGTGTTCACTGTCTGAGGCTGTTTGCTTGCTGTTTGAGGTGTTGTGACAATCATATTGGCGCTAGGCATGTATACCTGCATAAGCCTTGATTAGGTGGACCAAAGTTATCCCTCATATTATTCACTACTCCCCTATCAGCAGTCTGCACTTGTCTCAGTCATAACCCTTGTCCGACGCTAGTCCGCACTTTCCCACACTTTCCTGCACTATGCGCGCGCGTTCCCGCAGCGCTATCCATGTTCCCACGACTTATCCTGCGCTATTCCCGCGCTTATAGCGCTGTCAGAACTACCAGCAATGTGTTTTAGATCCATTAGCAGATGTCCGCTCTATCTAGCGCTTATCCAGCGTGCTGTTCTCGCACTCTAGGATCCCTTCGGAACGTCGGAATCCATCAATTGTCCATCCTACCTCATTGGTATGTAATTTGCCTTGCCTTGAGTTTGTAACAAGTGCTACAGTCTTATTACATGTATATCCTACCCTTTCCAAGTCCGAGAGGGTATAGTTTACTAGTATAAGTAGCCTAAGGTGACCACTTCAACTTTACTTCCCTTCGACTGTATTTCCTTTCCATTAGGTTATACTTAGAAAGTAGTCACCTTTAGTTGCGCTCTATAGCCCCTATTGGTTTACCTTGACTTTCCTTTACCCTTGCAATCAATACCTTTGATCTCACTCGCTATCCATTACCCTCCTTTGACTCAGTGTCCGCTTTCTTGACTTCCGCTCTTTCCTGTGCATTAGCACTCTATCTTGCGACGTGTTATTCCCGCACTCTAGTGCTCTTTCGGGTCTTTCAGTCTTGAGTTGTTCGAAGTAGCTATTCCCTCAGGTCGAACATTCTTGCTTTATTGTTTGCAAGTATAGCAGCATAGGCAGAGCATTAGACATATACTGGCTGAGTGCTTTTACAAGTGCCTAGTCAGGTTGAGTTTTTCACAGTGTTCTGCATGCCTCGGAGGTTTTAGCCTCGGACTCTCGCTTGAGCTCTTGTCTCACATCGTTTCGGAGTCTTTTGGTCTGCTTTGCTTTGCTTGAGTCTTGGTGCTTCTGGCACCGTTCCACTGCAACACCTGTGCAAATCACTGTTGGCATGTACTATACCCCTCAGAACATCTCACTAATCCACAGTGATGCTCTCGGGCGATTATGCTTGTAAACTCCCATATCAACACTAATTATTGGAAACAGATCCCCTTCCCCTCCTCGGACATAGTAGTCTTGCAGCTAAACAGCCCTTACGGCTGTCATATCCCGTATTCCGGACCTACGTCCGATGATGTTCCCACGCTTTCCGGACGCCTTCCGGATGCACATCCAGACCTCCAGACCCTTATCCATGCCTCCATACCCTTATCCATGACTCTAGACCTCCAGTCCACTATCAGTTTGGATCCATACACCTTCGTACATCCATATATCCATACCTTCGGACCTCCGCAGCTTAGCCTGCTTCATCCACCCTTGGTCCACTCGGATCCGAGCTCATTCCACCTGGGACTCTACCTTCCCTAGACTACCGGACTATATCCATTATCCATATCCTAGTCCCGTCTTCACCTAGATCTCCGGATCCACTCATCTGATATCCAGATGCCTCATCCAATATCTCCAGACCTCCGGATCCGACCTATACTCATATCTGAAGCTCAAACCTTAAATCAGCGTCTATCTCCTTATGGTAATCCCCTTGACTCCGGACTTCGGTTATATGTGTTTCCGTCTTGCTTATTGATCCTTGTACTCTGTCTCATCTCCGAGTTCATTTACTTATGTTCCGTTCATACTTACCAATCTGTTTCCACATGCTCGTACATAGCATTAATCTTCAGCTTACTGATCCTCTCGGATCCCTTCCAGTATATAAACCTCTGTACAACTCCTGTAAAGTTTCCTCAGTTTGAATATCATCTTAGATTCTGCTCAACATAGACTTGCTCTCTCTCGCATCTGTTCTTGGACTTCGGTCCATCTTAGTATTGACTTTCCTTAGGCCTAGGGAATCCTTCCCTAGGCCAACTTTCCGGTCCTCCGGATTTGTCTTCCGTCCCCTGCCATGCTTAGGGATTGATTCCCTAAGCTGGAGTTTTGCCTTTCCAGCACTTCCTGTCTTTCCGAGACTTCTGTCTACTTCCTGTCAACTCCGTCTCTACTTAAGTGTAGTCTACCTCTGTCTGTTTCTACTCTGGACCTCGTCCGTTGTAGCCATCCTTCTCTTGTCCTAGAATCCTGTCCACTCCTCCGGTCCTCCTGACCTTCGGACGTCATAACCTTCGGACCTCGTAACCTTTGGACCTTTGGACCTCCAGACGTCCTGTCCTTTGGACCACTCCTCCTATCCTATCCTGCTTTGGACTCTGTCCTTTGCAGTCTCTCCTATCTGTTTCTACCTAGGGAACTTATCTTGGGAAGTCTCACCTTTGGACCCAATGCAGCGGATGAAACTCCTCCGGAGTTTCCTGTACTCCTCCGGAAGTTTCCTGCGCTCATCCAGAAGTCCTCCGGCGGTCAACCAGAGTAGCCAGCCTCCGGAAGTCCTTTGGACTTCGTCGGATTCCATCCGGACTTCATCCTGAAATTAAGGGCATGTACTCGGGTAAGGGGCACAGCACACGAGCTGAGGCCAAGCCCTTCGGATCCTGTCAACCCTTGAGCTACGGTCTTAACAATGGCTGCTGCTCCATATTTAATATTTATAATGATGGTAACTCTCAAGACACGCTTACGGCCCTCGACACCTACCTCGAAGACAACATCAATACCATTAGGCCCTCAGAGATGGACCACATGCTCTGAATGGGCGATTTCAACCACCATCACCTGTTATGGGAAAACATCCGTAATCATCATCTGTTCAATTATGCGGCAGCCAACCCACTAATCGACCTCATCGCTAACTACGGCATGCTACAACTACTTCCATGTGGAATCCCCACCCTCCAAGCTCACTCCATGGGCAACTGGACTAGACTGGATAACATCCTGGGGACGGAGACTTTATTGGACTCACTCATCTCCTGTGATACTGACCCTAGTCAGCGAGGCCCTCGCATGGACCACGTCCCCATCCACCTCATCCTAGAGTTAGAAATGACTAAGTCTCAGTTCGAACCCCGGAGAAATTGGAGAGAGACGGATTGGGCAGACTTCAATGAGCACCTTAGCAAAGCACTCAAACCGTTCCCACCCACCCCCCTGGCATCCGAGGAAGAATTTCAACAGGCCACAAGACGTCTTACCAATGCCATCACCAATGCAATGGAAGCTACCATCCCATTCACCAATCCCTGCCCCCACTCAAAGAGATGGTGGACAAAGGACCTTACTAACCTTTGCTGACAGGTCAATGAAGCCAGCTGTCTGGCCTATCAACTCCGAGGTCTCCCTGAACATGCCTGCCATGACAACCTCAAGTCCATCAAGAACCACTACACAGAAGAAATTGAAACAATGAAGAAGCAGCACTGGGTCGACTGGCTAGAAGATATAGAAGGTAATGATCTATGGACAGCCAACAAATACACCTCCTCAGCACCCAGAGACGGTGGGAAGACCCACATCCCAACCCTCAACATCCAAAGACCAAACGGCATCTCCTTTGAAGCTATCACCAATCAAGACAAAAGCACCATTCTAGCTGAGTCCTTCTTCCCTCCTCCCCCTACTGATGACTCTGTTCCTCCTGATCTAGTCTACCCCAACCCTGTAATGCCTCACACCCCATTCAGCCAAGATGAAGTCACCCGGGCGATTGCAAAGCTCAGTGGTTACAAAGCTCCGGGTCCCGATGGGATCTGCAACATAGTTTACAAGCGCTGCACTGACACCCTAGTACCTCACCTAACCCATCTCTTCAACAGAGCGTTCACATATCGAACGTTCTACGAGCCATGGAAACGTTTCACAACGGTAGTACTACACAAGCCAGGAAAACCCAACTACGCAATCCCGAAAGCATACCGTCCTATCGCTCTTCTTAACACCCTGGGAAAATTACTAACAGCTGTAGTAGCAGAACACCTCACCTTCACCCTAGAACACTACCAGCTCTTACCACAGACACACTTTGGTGGCAGACCCAGGCGCTCGACAACTGACTCCCTTCACCTTCTAGAGGAGACTATCAAGCACGCCTGGAGAAATCACAAAGTGGTGTCAGTACTTTTCCTCAACATAGAAGGGGCCTTCCCAAATGCGGTCACCAAGAGATTGATCCACAATATGTGTATGAGGCACATACCAGGTGAATTAGTCGCTTTCACAGAACAGTTACTCACACATCATCAAATGCAGCTCAGATTTGACGGCTTTACCTCAGACTGGATCCCCATCAACAATGGCATTGGCCAAGGGGATCCACTCTCGATGATACTTTATATTACATATAGCTCCAACCTGGTTGACATGGCCCAGATCCTTGCAGACATGTTAGAACGACCAGGAGGTGGATATGAATGGTCTAAGGTGCACAACTCAAAATTTGAAATTAACAAATTCATCCTCATAGATTTCTCCATGAACCACCAGCACGCCCGTCCATATATGCATATTCAAGGTTCAACCATATGCCCTACCACCACTCACCATTTCCTAGGTGTGATAGTAGACCAAGAATTGCGGTGGAATGCACAAGTCGACCATGCAATAGCCAAAGGACTGGCCTACGTCCTCCAGTTGTGCTGCCTCTCCACTATGGCAAAGGGCCTACCCTTACGACTAATGTGCCAACTCTATCAAGCAGTGGCAGTACCTAAGATGACATATGCAGCGGACCTTTGGTTCATGCCCTCCTACCATGATGGCTCTGACACTCCCCAACAAGGTTCCATTGGTGTGGCAAAACACTTCACATCCATCCAGCATATCGCTGCATTAGCAATCACCGGAGCCCTAAGATCCATGGCCACAGATGTATTAGAAGCGCATGCTAACCTGCTCCCCATCCCACTACTATTGCAGAACATATATCATTGAGCTGTAGTCCATATCACAGCTCATCCTAACACTCACCCTCTATACTCCCCAATACAAAGAGCCGCTGAACACTTTGTCCACTCCCACCGCACCCCCCTTCATTGCCTCACACGCCAATACTGTATCAAGCCCATGGAAATTGAATCCTTAATCCCAGACCGACACCCCCCCACCAGCACGAACTCCTACAAAACCCACATCACCACCTCCAAAACACAAGCCATCCAAGATCATGACGCTAATACAGATCCTATACAGGTATACAGTGACGGGCCGGGCCATCAAGGTCATATCGGAGCAGCGGCAATCCTGTTCAGAGCGGGCTGTACTCCTTGCAAACTTCTTTATCATCTAGGTACAGATAAAGAACATACAGTATTTGAAGTGGAGGCCATAGGACTGGCATTAGCTGCTAAGCTCATTGCAATGGAGGAAGATATAGTATACCCAGTATCTGTCTTTGTAGACAACCAGGCTGTCATCCAAGCCAGTGAGAATTTCTACTTGAACCCAGGCACCTACTTAATCAAACATTTCCAAGAATGCCTTAACAAGATAGCCAGTAATGACATTGATTCCCAAATATCCCTAAGATGGTCTCCAGGGCACTCCAACATCAATGGCAATGAAGAAGCGGACAAGCACGCAAAGAGAGCAGTGGAAGACCGACACAACAACAGCCCACTCGAGCTCCTCCCTGAATTCCTACATTACAACACCCTCCCTCAGCATATCAGCACTGCAACAAGCTCACCATCAAGTCACTGCCGAATGATAGGCACACCTCTGGCGTAAATCACCAAGATATAATTGTATCAATCACATTGACCCTAAGCTAGTGCAATGTTCCTCTACATCGCCCTGTGCACACAACATATCCCTCTACACCAATACCTGCATTGGATCGGCAAAACCTCATTGCCTAGCTGCCCACACTGCCCAAATGTTGATGAAACAGTACTTCATTACCTCCTTGACTGCTCTCATTATCATAGAGAACACCATGCATTACTCCTAGCACTGGGTCATGACACCATGTCACTGTCTTTCCTCCTCTCTGATCCCTCTGCAACCCCACACCTCGTCCACTTCATCAATGCCTCAAACCGCCTGAGCAAAACATTCGGTGAAGTACCTCTGCCTCATAAACCACCAGACTGATAAAGCCCTGTAAATCTGTAGATTGAACACCTGTCAAGCAAACTTTGAAAGAAGTCAATGTCCCCCACCTTCACCCTCGACTCCTATGTACAACTCCTGTATACCATCACCCACTCGTCTACATGGATTCACCCTGCCTGCCTCGGCATACGTCAACATAAGTATCTGGCCACCCCTTCCATCAACAAGGACCACCCATATATACATACATGTTAACACTACAAAATCCTGTACCAGCCTGCTATCAGCGGCCGAGTACATGTCAAGCTGATACCACAATAGTACACATACCACACATATAGCATCCACAAGTCATCTCACTCATCAAACAGCGCATCTAAAACAGCTGGCAGGAATGGCGGACTGATGGAGGTACACCTGAATAGCACAGTTATGCCACCCTTGATGCATTGAAGAACATCGAGCTGGAGTTGCCAGTCACCAATGTCAGACACCTCCAGAGCATCTGGGTCAACTTTTATGGCATCTGGAGCATCTGCTGACACTTTGGCTGATTTACACTTGGGTGGCAGTTCATCCTTGTTTATGCTTGGTGTGCCATCAGGATGTGTGTCCTCAACCACAGTGAGGGATGCAAGGTTGCTAAAATGGTGAGTTAGAATTCAAAAGCAGTCTACATTGGAGCCATGGACTTACTATACATGAGCTTTTAAATGTCCAATCATCACATCTTTGTCAGTTCAGCAGTGTGTTTGCCAAAACTAAGAGTGTTGAGTAAGGACTTTGATGTATATGAACAGAGTAATGACTTACACTTTCTGCACCCGGTGTTTCATGTATATACCCAAGTGAGGCATCCTGATTGACCACCTTTCCACATATGATAAAGACTGCTTTGAAGCCATGTTTGGCAGCAGTGGTGTCCACCTAAAAGTAAGGTCAGCACATTATTTTGATGTATGAAGTGTTGGACACACCATGCTCACGACTTTTCTCCAAATCTTACTGAATTCCTGTGTTTGCTGTGAAACTGTCTGAGGTTCAACTGACCTCACCTCTACCTGCTCAAATGTCTTGAGAATTTCTTGCCATGAATATGAATCTGGAAAAGCCACTCAGAATGCCTTGTAGCATTCGGCTCAGATTGTTAGTGTAATTTGAGCAGCATTAGTTACCTCAATATTGCCAAGTCTTTGTAGCTCCTGCCATGGAATGAATTTGTCCACAGGCCTTGTGATATGCATGAGAGACTTGCTGCAAAGGTAAGCTGGTTTTTGTGACAAGATCATTGAATATGTCATCAATAGCTTTGAAATTCTCCTCCAACAATATGTTCACCTCGTCTGTTCTACAGCCAACCAGCGCACCAGCTGAAAATTCTCCTGTGTCATCATGGCTTGGAAAAGCATCTTGTGCACCAGGTTGAGCACCAAAGGAAGGTTGGTGTGGAGTCTTTGCAGGCATGGGGGGGATAACTCATGTCTCTGGCAAATCCATGCAGCCATCATACATATTGCCTAGAGCGAAGTCCCCACCCACAGGATCCCATGGAACATCAAGTGATGAGAAGTTGAATGTGGTATCAGCAGTGAATGGTCGATTTGTGCTGTCAAACGTAGTGGAAGTCCCTGCACTGAAGTCATCTATGGGACTGGCCCGGGGAAGATCTAGCACTCCAAGAGCATCAGCACTCAATCCAGCGTTAAGTGGGTCAGCATGGAGATCCTGCCTGCTGTTCAACCCTGTCATATACCATATATCCAGTTACAGATCCGAAGATCCGGATCTCAGATCCGATCCAGATCTGTTGGACACATCCGTCATCCAGTCCACAGATCTGATCCAATCCTCATTTCATTTACTGTTCATATAACTCTAACTATCGTTCATCTCCTTTCGGTATTCCTGTACACCGGTATTCTGGTTATCCTTTACTTCCGCTATTCTTACTGATCCACTATGCTTACTGATCCGGTTTAACTTATACTTCATTCCCGGTTTATGATTCGTGATCCGTTTGACTTACCAATACACTTTGTTCATACTTTGCTTATACTTTGCACATAGCCTCGCACCTTTGCTTATTGATCATTCCATTAGTTATCCGTAGTATATAAACCCTTGTACTTGTGCTGTAGAAGATCAGTTCGAATATCATCTTAGATTGCACTCATCCTGTCTGGACTCTAAGTCCTTCCGTTATCCGTCTGGACTTGAGTACAATACTCTTGTCTACTCCGAGACTTAGGATTGAATCCGATAGTCTATACATCCGCCTCTGTCTTCGGACAGTCTTATCTGTTAGTTTCTAGTTCAGATCCAATCCAGATTAGCCGTTACTCTATACGTCCAATATCCGGAAGTCTTACCGGATCCGTTACGATACTTATCCATCCCTCTAGACATGATATCTTGGTGCTCTGAAATAAGGGGCAGTACTCGGGAAAGGGGCACAGCGCATGAGCTGAGGCCAAAGCCCTTCGGATCTGATACCTCTTGAGTACAGTCTTAACAGTATATTTGAACTCATACCTTTCCGAGTATACTTACACCTATCATGCCTTCTACCAAGACACAAACAACCTTACACGTGGTCGGACTTACATCCCTCTGTCGTGATCCGACACCCATAGTCAACACCTTCACCAGTTTCTCTCAGCGGCACATTAGTAACCACGGACCTGCTCAAACCATATCCGAACTCCTTAATCGTCGACACCCGGAAACTCCTATGCGCACTCCTGCCAGAGGACCTCCGGATGACGAAGATCCTGATGATGGTGATGATGATGACTTTCCCGGTGGAAACCCGCCAGATGACTTTGGTGGTGAACCAGACAATGATCTGGATGATGATGATGATGAAAACGACGGCATAAACCCACAGGACCGCATTATGCTCCGACTCTCAGAAGCCATCGATAACCTTGCTTGCAATAATCGTTGCATACCCGCATCCGAAGATTCCAAAGTCAAGGTCTGAGAACCGGATACCTTTGACGGATCTGAGCCACGGAAGCTCCGTGCGTTCTTCGTCCAGTGTGAGCTGAACTTCCAAAGCAAGCCAAAAGCTTTCCGTACCGGACGGGCTAAAGTCAACTTTGCCCAATCCTACCTTAAGGGTATGGCCCTCGAGTGGTTTGAACTGGATCTCCTGTCCGACGATCCGGATGATCGTCCAGACTGGGTAAATGACTATTCCGCGTCCATGCTTGAACTCCAAACCAATTTCGGACCTCATGACCCATCTGGTGATGCAGAAATGCAACTCGAGCAGCTCCACATGTGTGACGGACAGCGCATTAACAAGTATATTGTGGAATTCCAGTGTCTCGCTTTGCAAGTCCGTAGTTGGGGCGACGGAGCCTTATGACGCCAATTCTACAACGGACTTCCGGCTCGCATCAAGGATGAAATCAGTCGCATGGGTAAACCCTCTACCCTTTCCGAATACAAAACCCTCGCTCAGACTATCGACGCCCAATACTGGGAACAGAAGGGAGAGATCTCCTGAGAGACTAAACCCGCTTCATCCACTACCCCTAAGCGATCCGCTTCTGACCGGACGAACTCCAATATGTCTGGATCCAGAAATCACAAATATGGAAACCATAACTCCAGTAACCAGAAATCTGCAAAGCCATCCGCATCCTTGAGCTTGTCCGCTCCCAAGGCTCCGGACCTTACTTCCAAGCTGGGTAAGGACGGTAAACTCACATCCGAAGAAAGGCAGAGAAGATTGGATAAGAAGCTTTGCTTATTCTGCGGTGGACCCGGACATACTGCTCGGGAATGCACCAAGTCTACTTTGCACGCTGCCAAGGGCCATGCTGCAGTAGTTGCTCCAGAAGCCAAACCGGATGTCTCTGTTGAGACAAAAAAATAGTCCGTGACCCTCCTAGCTCCGTGCAGGAAGAGGGTTGCGTTGACTCTGCCTGCACAAAGGAGTTAAGACTCAACGCTGTCACGCTTTCGGATCCGATTTCTCTCTGTCCATATGTTTCACTTCCATTACTTCCATCCGTATCCGAATTTCCAGCTCTTGTAGATTGTGGTTCTTCTCATTGTTTCATAGACACTGCATTCGTCCGAAAACATAAAATCCCTACATATCCGATACCTCCAATTCCGCTCTGCTTGTTTGATGGTACTTGTAATAATACTATTTCCGAAGCTATAGATTTGTCCGTCCGTTTTCCATCCGGTGTAGTTACCTCTGATACGTTTTACGTTACTCCTTTGGATTCATCTTGTTTTATCGTTCTTGGATATAGCTGGCTCACCCGACACAATCTGTTGATTGACTGGGTTTTGGGCAGCATCGAATTCCGGACGACTTCTCATGGAATGCCATCGACCCCTCCGACGTCACTTCTGTCTTTGGATCCTCTTCCTCCGACAGAAACCCTTCCTCCTCTGACTACATCAGGACCATCCACTGATAATACCATTCCTAACATATCCCTAATCAATGCAGTTGCCTTTTGCCGGGCCTGCAAGATGGAAGGCTCGGTCCAGTTCAGCATTTACCTTCGTCCATCCAGTGTTGATCTCCAGTCTGCATCTCTCTCGTCCAATCCTCCAGATCTATCCAATATTCCTTTGGACTATCACGAGTTTGCGGATGTCTTCGACAAGGGAAAGGCTAGCCAACTTCCTCCCCATCGTCCTTATGATCTAAACATAGATCTGGAAGAAGGAACTAGTCCTCCCCTCGGAACTATCTATTCTCTATCCACAGTTGAGCTTGCAGCCCTCCGGAAGTTTCTTGATGAAAATATTGCCTCTGGACTCCTCCACTCCTCTTCCTCTCCTCACGGAGCTCCGGTCCTATTTATCAAGAAAAAGGACGGATCCCTCCGCCTTTGTGTGGATTTCTGTGGACTCAACCAGATCACCAAGAAAGACCGATATCCGTTACCCCTCATTGCCGACCTCCTAGACTCTCTGAGCCGCACTAAAGTCTATACCAAGATCGATCTCCGATCTGCTTATCATCTCATCCGGATAGCGGAAGGGGACGAATGGAAGACTGCCTTCCGAACACGCTATGGCTCCTATGAATGGTTGGTGATGCCAGAAGGTCTCACTAATGCTCCAGCAGCATTCCAGCGCTTTGTCAATAGCGTGTTTGCTGATATGCTGGATGTATGCATTATCGTATATCTGGACGACATCCTCATCTATTCCCATGACCTCGCGTCCCATAAGCAACACATCCGAGAAGTACTCCATCGACTCCGTAAACATCGTCTCTATGCCAAACCCGAAAAATGCGAATTCCACTCCACTTCCGTTGAATATCTCGGATACCTCCTATCTCCGGACGGCTTGACCATGTCGTCCAAGAAGATCCAAGCTATTACTGACTGGCCGGAACCCCGGAAAGTCAAGGATATCCAGTCCTTCCTCGGATTCGCAAATTTCTATAGACGGTTTATCTTCAGCTACTCGGATATTGTAGTTCCGTTAACACGGCTTACACGCAAGGACGTTCCGTGGAACTTTTCTGAGGATTGTTGGAAATCCTTCGAAGAACTCAAGAAAGCTGTCATATCCTGTATTCCAGACCTACGTCCGATGATGTTCCTATAGTTGTGGAAACCGATGCCTCTGACTATGGTATAGCTGGAATACTATCCATTGTATGTCCGGACTCAGAGCTTCATCCAGTAGCGTTTTATTCCCATATGCTAACCACTCCGGAACTCAACTATCCCTTTTCATTATCAGACCATATTTAGCATATTACACTTTGTATTTCGTTATGGACCCTTACCTTACCTCACTTACACACTTAGAGCACTCCCTATTCGGCTCCAAGCCCTGGGAGAGTGCTTAGCTAAAACTTACATACTCTCATGTTTGTTTTACAACTTAGCTTTTTACCACCATGTTAGTGGGATTTTAGTTCCATGCAATGCATGCATCTGTCATCGTCTTAAGGCCCTAGCATCAGTCTATAGCTAGTGGCACTATCAGTATCAGTCTTCAGTCACCTTTCCAGTCATATCACCATCAGTCATCTTGCACCAGTCTCAGTTTGCGTCCTATACACTTGTGCACCGCTTGCACTACCTTCCCACGCTTAGCGCATTTTCGCATTTCACTTTCCCGCATGTGCCTTCAGTGCATTTCTCGCGCTTTTACAGTCACTGATCAGGGTTGATCAGCATCATTTTGTGGATCCTTGCTTTCTTTGCTTCCCTTAAGGGTCGAACATATCGCACGGCATATCAAGACCCAACATATAGAGAGTGTTGCTTGTCATCTGACTTGCAGTCACTTTTGTTGTGTTACCCACACCGCTGGGGTTCACATGGCAGTTCACGCAACACAGCTCGGCATGGTACATCATCATATAAGCCTTGCCTACCCTATGCGGAGTTGTTTGGGAGCTCTTGCTGTAAGACGGGAGTAGGCCATTGTCCTGTCTCAGGCTGGACATTCTGAGCTGAGGGATTGACTTCGCCACTCTCATCCAGAGGATTGGTGACAAGTTTCACTCTCCTACCCTGCACATTTTTGACAAGACCAGAATCACGTGCAGTCAGTTTGATGTGTGCGCATAATCAAGTGGAAGTATGGGCAGTGGGAGGAGATATTTATCAACCACCACCAAATTGCTCCCAGTTGTAGTCAGGATCCTCTGGGTTGGGATGTGACATTTCTGGACACTGTGAATGTGCTTTAGCATTAAATGTTAAACTGAAGATTGTGTGATGGTCAACGACTCACCTTCAGCGTTCGCAGCAGAAAAATGTGAGAAGAGAATGCTCTTTTTGTAGAGCCTGACAGACGACAAGGAGGGTAGGAGGAAGAAAATGCCCATGGCACCCTTGGCTTTCATAGTCCATGGTGGACTTGGATGTGCCAGAGCAACAAATGAGATTCACATAGAAAATTTGTGACAAAAATCCTGTAAAAGAAGAGAAGTCAAAAGTCAAAAATATCACTCTCCTCTTGGAAGGTTCGAGAGAGGATCAAACTTGCTAAATGCTGAGTGATCCTCAAACTCAGGTGGGAGGTGCTGGAGCGCGTGGAGGTCCTGGAGGAGCTGGCTGCTGGAGGTTTACCCTTGGCACTTTTTTGACAATGTTCTCACAGACCCTATTTTATGACCATGGATGGGAAAATGACATACGCACTCATCAAGAGTTCTGGGGTGTGAGGTCTTGCAGTGGAGAAGTCAAAACTGAGGGTATGCAAGTACTCAGTGTTGTGTTCACATGGACAATCACGTGTATGTGGCACTTGCACAATTTGTTTCTAAGTCCAAATTCAGTGTTTTGGTGGTATGGGATTGATAGATAATCAGTGTAGAATCAATGGATCTCATTTAAATCTTAAGATGCAAGGGATGTACTAAGGATCTTCATAGGATCTGGTGAGGACAAATTGGTCTGCCCATCTACTAGTATCTCAATAACTACTTTACTCAGGGAAGGCCCAGGGTTCCACCATCTGAATGCGTCCTTCATCAATTGCAATAGAATCAACATCATGGTAAAGAGCACGAGGGACACCCAGAACACAATTAAGTACATTCTCCCTAGTGTAAAAATGATCAAATATGACAAGCGTCTGGAACAAATCTGCGCTCACCAGCCTGCCACTACACTGATGTGAGCCCCATGGGTGACATAGAAGATGCTTTGAGTGGGTTTGACTTGTACTGGAATATTATAATGGTTTAGCGAGAAGGATACATTTGTTGATTGACTCACCTGGAATCTTATAGAAAACAGCCTTGTAGATGCGAAGGACAGACTTGTCTGCCATTGATCTCTGAGCATTCTTGAATTCTGGATGGTTCTGATTGATGATGGTGAGTTCTGGGCTTGCTGTGGAGAGTGCGCAATTGACGAAGATGACTGGAGGTGAAGACTAGGTGAAGACACACTCAATGAAAAATGGTATGGTCGATGACATGGTTTGCTGGGGGAAACATTGTGAGAATTAGTGAGGTATGGTCAAAGGTTGAAAAGGCTCACTGAAAAGAAGTGAAAGATACCTACAATCACATTCAACTTGCCAAAAATGGTGGCATATACATAGTACTTGCTGGATGTTTCTGCAAAACAATTCAGAAGTTGAAAAAAGCCCTGTGTTGACCAAAAAGAGTGGAAAGGATTCTATGTGTTTACATGTAGTGTTGCAGTTAAACTCCATTTGAAATGGGTGGCAAGTCTCAACAAGGCAGAATATTTCGATCCTAGGATATCTGACCATCTGACCCTATGAGTAACATCAAATTAGGATAAGGTTTTACAGGCATGCTGCCAGGGGCAGATTTGAAATCCAGCAAATTAATTTTAAAAAAACAAGCACAGAAGTCAAATTGAACAAGTGCCACGCAAGGTGGCACTCCATAAACTCCCATTCAGCCAGACCCTTCAGTCATTTCCAATGTAGAACCCTGGCTCCAGACATGCCAAAAGGCTGTAGAATCCATGCCAGCCAACCACCGGCTGGTGCACCTCAAACCAGTGCTGGCTGGTCTATCTAGGACTAGTGTTAGCTAGTATATTACAGCCAGGATAGATTATTGACTACATGTAGGACCAGTGCTGGCCAGGTTATACACTTGAATAGTGCTAGCATGGTGTTAAGACCATACTCAAGAGGTATCAGATCCGAAGGGCTTTGGCCTCAGCTCATGCGCTGTGCCCCTTTCCCGAGTACTGCCCCTTATTTCAGAGCACCAAGATATCATGTCTAGAGGGATGGATAAGTATCGTAACGGATCCGGTAAGACTTCCGGATATTGGACGTATAGAGTAACGGCTAATCTGGATTGGATCTGAACTAGAAACTAACAGATAAGACTGTCCGAAGACAGAGGCGGATGTATAGACTATCGGATTCAATCCTAAGTCTCGGAGTAGACAAGAGTATTGTACTCAAGTCCAGACGGATAACGGAAGGACTTAGAGTCCAGACAGGATGAGTGCAATCTAAGATGATATTCGAACTGATCTTCTACAGCACAAGTACAAGGGTTTATATACTACGGATAACTAATGGAATGATCAATAAGCAAAGGTGCGAGGCTATGTGCAAAGTATAAGCAAAGTATGAACAAAGTGTATTGGTAAGTCAAACGGATCACGAATCATAAACCGGGAATGAAGTATAAGTTAAACCGGATCAGTAAGCATAGTGGATCAGTAAGAATAGCGGAAGTAAAGGATAACCAGAATACCGGTGTACAGGAATACCGAAAGGAGATGAACGATAGTTAGAGTTATATGAACAGTAAATGAAATGAGGATTGGATCAGATCTGTGGACTGGATGACGGATGTGTCCAACAGATCTGGATCGGATCTGAGATCCGGATCTTCGGATCTGTAACTGGATATATGGTATATGACACATGGCCAGCTTGACTATGTGATATGTAGCATTCAGGCTGGCCAGCTTATATACTTGAATATTCCTAGCCAGCTTGAGTATATGGCATGTAGCATTCAGGCTGGCCAGTATACATACTTGAATATTCCTAGTATGTATACTAGATAGTATAATGATACCTGATATACTTGATATTTTCTAAGATGGCCAGCTTGCACATATTGCAGTAACATATCTCCATATTATATGGGTGAATGGACATGCATAATATACCGTATGATACAGGCCAGCAGACCATGGGCCGAAGGTAGATATATCCTCGACTGTGACGGATGGGCCGGGAGTGTTATCATTCCCGATGGAGATGGGTGGGCCCAGGTGGGGAATATGTGAAGTAGATGGGTGGGCCGATGGACGTGAATTTTCAATAGACAGATTGGCCGAGGTAGTTGGATATTATGTAGGTGGGTGTACCAAGGTAGATATGTATCAAATAGCCGGGTATATCAAGGGTGCTTGTTATCACAGACAGGTGGGCCCAGATATATATCATATTAGACAGGTGGGCTGACGAATTAATATTATTTTGTAGACGGGTGGGCCGAGGGAGTGGTGAAAGATTTATTATATACGAGTGGGCCAACAGTAGACATATATTGCATAGACGGGTAGGTCGACATGGGGGTATATAATATGGACGGGTGGGCCCAGGAGAATGATAATTGTAGACATGGAGCTCAGCTAGTTGTATATCATCCAAATCAAAGGAGGTAATAATTCAAAGTCATCTAATGATGTGGTATGGCACGGAGCTTTGCAAAGGGGTGAAGTGGAAACTCGAGTGAAGGGTACCGAGTTCCGAGACCCGGGTCTCGACAAACAAATATGTGATGTCCAGCACACTTCCAATCGTCTGGTATTTCATTGAGCAATGGATGATAATAGATCTTTGAAAGCCAACATCATCCAAGCCTACCAAATGCCAAATGCCAAGTTCCGACTACCAAAAATCGAGTGAAGCGTACTGATATCCAAGCCCCGACTATCGAATCCCGAAAATTGACCATCGAGTCCCGACTATCGAGTCCCGATTACCAAGTCTTGAAACCCGAGTCCCGAAGCCTGAGATTTGAGTCCTGAAACTCGATGCCCGACCATTGAATCCCAACAATCGAGTATCAAGTCCCGACCAACGAGTCCCGAATCAAGTCCCGACACCCGACACCCGAGATTCGAGACTCGAGTTCCAACTATGGAGTCCCGGGTATCGAAAATTGAGTGAGGTGTACCGAGATCTGAGGCCTGGGTCTCGACAAATGAATATCTGACATCCAACAGACTTCCAATCATCTGGTATTTCATTGAGCAATAGATGATAATAGATAATAGATCTTTGAAAGCTAAGATCATCCAAGGCTCCCTTATCTGATCCTCTCTATCTCCGCCCCCTTTAACACCAAAGTGTGGACATTCAGGATTCAGCTTCTGATCTCACAACATCAATTCAATCATGAATGTTTCTTCCA
Organism: Suillus subluteus; assembly: GCA_016647755.1. NCBI lineage: Eukaryota > Fungi > Basidiomycota > Agaricomycetes > Boletales > Suillaceae > Suillus > Suillus subluteus. The sequence continues at coordinate 37,494 of JABBWI010000270.1, read as the reverse complement.
CTTCCAATGATGAAATAACCCTCTGGCGCACTTGGGCCCTGACTGTCACTCATGTGGCATGTGATTACACGGAACAGAAATTCAATGCAGAGAAGACAGGAGGAGACCCAGTTATACCTTCTCCAAAACTAGACACTGATCTGGTGATGGCTTGTGATCAATTGGTTCATCAGCTCATAAAGGCATATAAAAATCCCAGTGAGTCTTACTGCAGGTTCGGAAATGTCATTTTATCAGTCAAATTGCTTCAACACAGTTCGGATGCCAATTGATATTGCAAGATATAGCAAATTGATCTCCCGGAAGGACACGGGGCATAATGAAGAGAGAGAGGCAAAGTTGCTTGAGAGGTGTCCTCCTGGCCATGAGGGCACAAAGTTGATCAACATACCTGCGACAATTCTTGATTCATCCGGTGCCATCATTGCATGGTACCTCCCAGACGCCTTGACCGATGCCACCCAGGTGTGTTATATATATTGTTACTGGATGGATATTGAACGTCAAATGGTATGTACAGAAGGAAATTTGGGCGGCCTCTGATTTGCTAGCTCCCATGCTCGAAAAAGCATCAAGCTCGATGGGATTTGGCGTACTAATCAACAGTGGTTCACACCAAGCTTGGAAAATGATGTTCTAACTCCCGGATGCGTTAATTTATCTCCGGCGTGGTTTCAACAGGGGCACAAGGTAGGATCTGATGAGATGGCAATCTCAGTAGTGAAACTCACCAATCCCATAGAATCAGTCCGATCTGGAGGTATCTGCATCATTGAAGGGACCATCCTCCGAGAACATCCTGAAAGCCATTGCGAGGCCAGCAGCCATTGCCACAGCGGCACTCAGGGTGATGCATCCTGAGAAGTACTGGGCAGGGTTGCAAGCCTTTGTGAGCCTCGGAGAAAAGGCACGAAGCAAGGAACTGCTGAAGATGTCAGAGACTCTCCAGTACTGGGCAACGGTGTTTAACAGCCTCACCGTCATATGCAATCAGGAAACCCCAAATCACCGAGACCACTCATCAATTCCCGAATGCTTCAATATTCTCACTAGCGTTGGGAATTATTCTAATGCTTGGATGAGTATGCCAAGCCTTCAGCTGGAGTTCATGTACGATCCGGGGTGCATGATTGCGTTTTTGGGAAGGATTGTCAGACATGGGGTTCATGCAGTGGAAGGGGATCGGATTGCCTGGGCATGGTATATGAGGGATGCTGTTCATATTTATGCCGGGATTCCGTCATGTGGATGGGCAAGGTTGGATTGGAAGAAGTAGAAAAGGTAGTGACCCATGTTAGTACCCACCTTCAAATACATGATACTAGATATCAGGCACTCTATCCTCAAGATATGGGTTTCGGGTCTCTGGGTTTCGGGTTTCAGTACTCAGTACCCGGTACTCGGTGATTCAAGAAAACAACTCCCAAACTTATGTCATTAAATGTGTATCTGCTTAACTAAAGAATCAAAACTCAAAACTCGAATATCGTAAAATTGCATGAGTCATGTTTTGTTTTGTTTTGTTGTTACGAGTGTTGAATCTCGGGCTTCAGGTTTCGTCTTTTGGGTGTCGGGTTTCGGGACTCAAGACTTAGTGCTCGGTAGTCGGTGCTGTCGGTGCTCGGTGCTTGGTATTCAGTAGTCAGTACTTTCGAGTTTCGAATTTTTTGTTGTTTCCAATCATTAGTCTTGAGTGCCGAGTGCCGAATTCTGGGTGTGGTACTCAGTGCTCGGTGCTCGGTGCTCGTGGGTGTCGGGTGTCGGCACTCGGTGCTCGGTGCTCGGTGCTCGGAACTCGGGACTCCGTGCTAACACCCGAACATTTGTTGAATGCATTTATGCAGGTATCTGTTCCGGGATTGAGAAGGCAGTTGTGCCATGGAGTGCCATCATACAAAGTCAGGATGACTTTGTGGCAAGAAAGTATGTTCCGACGGATGTGGACTTGAAGGAGCCTTCGAAGTTGCAACATTGGGACACGACCGCCTTACTGAATTTCTGGTATGCTCAGCAGGAGAAAGGCGAAGGTCCAACATTCCTGTTCAAAGCGTGGAAGAACAGAGATGGGGACATGGTAGCCTTGGTTGTATCTGGGAATTCGCCTTCTCATCGGACTCGTAAAGTCAGATGAGTTATGATCCGAAGGCCTCGGATTTCGGCGACCAAAACTAACAGTGATCCCGAGACTGATCACGAGAGTGATCCAGAGAGCAATCCCAAGGGTGACACTCATCACATGGAGGATGATGCTGATGATGACACAGAGGAAGGTAGATCCCCGCAAAGAGACCCAGAACAGAGCCTGGTCCTTCGACAGCACATGAAGGGACAGCTGTCCCATGGGCAATTCCAATGCCTCGCCCGGTCAATGCAGGGAAGACTGGTGTGCTGCTGACATCGCGAATGGGCGACCTCCTGACTGGACTGACTGAGCAAGTCACTGGACATGTTCAGGAGGATGGTGCAACCGAAAGAGTCAATAGGTCACCGGCGCCAAAGAACATGCGGGGAAAGAAAGCGGTGATTGAGCCATCAGCGAGGACAACCTGGAGTAAGTCAACACAACAGCCATCGGACCCAAGGCCTCGAGTGACGAGAGCAAGGGGAAAGAAGTAATGGACTGATCATAAACTGCCTGCCTTTACCTGCTTGTATTTAAATGTCAATGTGGAACTATCATATATCTGACCTAATATTATATGCCAAGTCCCGACTACTGAATATCGAGTATGGTAATCCTAATGTCTAACATCGATTATTGAGTCCCGGCCATTGAGTTGCGAGCATCGAGTCCCGGCCATCGAATGCCGACTATCAAACGTTGAGTCCCGAAACCCGAAGCCTGAGATTCATTAAACACCGAGTCCCGACTATCGAGCGGCAAGTCCCGAACATCGAAAATCGAGTCCCGAATGTTGAGTGCCAAGTGTTGAGTCCCGATTATCAACTCCCGACCATCATGTATCGAGTCCCATTCGACACCCAGGGACATGTATTGAACAATTTGGTAGTGTACATGATGTGGGCATGTCAATGAAACTTCAGAGGTTGCAATACAGTAATTTACAAGGTCATGTGTTCTTCAAAGTGTTCAATCATGGAATCTACTACCTTGAGCATTTCAATGCTCATCTGTTCAACTCTTTGCAACCTCTGCAGGTCTGCATCAACTTTTTCAGCTTGTTGGATGTTTCTGCCCAAGCAGTTCGGAATGGTCGCTCGGCCTCAATTAGTTGTTGGATGGAAGGGTCAGGAAGACCTCCAATATGGTGTTTGTAATCAAGTAGTTGATCTCAGATGGATTGGTCTTCCAGAAAGATTAGCAAAAATATAAATGCTCTGCTTTGAGATACTCACATGCTGGGTGTTGGTATTGTCCGAAAGGATGGAGCTCCTGGACCATCAAACGTACATCCTCGATATCGAGCTCCGGCTGGTCTGCACAAGGTTCGGTAGATGATGTGTCAGCTTGGGAGATAGGATAAGTATCAATAATGGTCTGGAATGAATGACCCACATGAAATAGACACCTCTGAGGTGGCCGGAGCAAAAGTGGGAGGATCAGCAGAATCCAGCAACTCATCAACCTCAATGACATCATCCTCAGGCCCAAGGTACAAGTCTGGATCAATGAGACAGCTGGCATCCTCAGCTTGACCCGGATGTGATTGATCTTCAAGGGTGAAGTTAGCATGCATGGCGATCCCCGATGATAAGGAATGTATAGTCATACCGGGTATTGCAGCCGATGCATCCGGGGGTCCGGATGACATAGAACCATATTCTATGTCATCATCAGGCCCCAGGTATAAGTCATCTAAGTCATCTAAGGGATACCCGGTGAATAGATAAGGCATGATAAGAATACAACATACCTAGTGATACCTGGCCCATAGATGAGTCATCCACATCCATAGAATTACAGTCGGTCACTGGGGGATCATTAAATCTAACAGCTGGTTGGGAACTCATGTGTGGAGAATTGGTGGACTGAGTGACTGATAATCTAAAAAACTTCAAAGTTCAACACAAAGCCGGCGATTGCCGAAAGTTGAACCACGACCAAACAAACACAAACAATCAACGATCTTGTGGATCGCCCATCAAATGTCTTGTTTGTTTTGAAACTTCATCTTTCTGATAACTGATTTCAAGATCTTTCAATCTCTCAACCCACTCATCATGTCCACTCCAGTTGACGACTCTTTGATCCATCTGAAGGCATCCACTGCCCAGATCATGGCCATCATCAGTGCTGCCCGGCAGATTCCCCCGGGTCCCAGCCATGCGGCGTTGGGAAAACAGGTTGCTACACTGGTGGTATGTATTTTATTTTGGTGCTTTTTCTTTTCTAACATCTAGGTAGTCTGATGTAGCCAAGGAGCATGGGTCTGGGGTTGGTCCTATTCCCAGCCTCATCATTTTGTGCTCCAAAGAGCTCCAGCGCATCCAGAACATGGTTCCCAAGGTCTGGCCTGACTGGCACTCCATCAGGTATGATAATCCTCGCATTCTGAGGCACCCCTGGTACCCCAAGGTCCTCGCCTGGAACGCCTTAGGCGACCAGACCTTTGATCTCCCAACTGCTGCCCCCCCATCCACAGGTCAGATTCCTGTCAATCTTCCCTCCCCAGCCATCCCTGCTGGCAATGTCGCCGGCCCTTCCACCAACCCCACCACCGAGTCCCAGGACAAGGGGAAAGGTAAGGCCGTCTTCGCTGACCCGGATCCCGAGGCAGAAGGGAGTAAGAAGAGGAAGTCCCCCTTGATTTCTGGATCCTTCTCCCAACCCCTGAAATCCGCGATGAAGACTTGCAAGCGTCAGAGGTCTGCTCACGTTGTGAAGTCCAAGCCCATCGTGGAGTCGGAAGATGATGAAGACTTGGTTATGCAGGTATGTCGTCTTGTTCATTTGTTTTTTGTCTCTCATTTTTGTGTAGCCACTTTCGGGTGGAGTGCTGGAGATCATCCTCCCCCGGCTCTCCACAATTGTTGCAAGGACCTCTGATTCGCCTCGCTCGCCCCGGGTACCCAAGAAGAAACCTTTTGGCCCTGCCACAGTAAGTGTCATTTATTCGTCCGGGACTCGGGCATTTGCTTACATTATACCAGGTGATTGCCGGCAGTCACAAAGCAGTTGTCAAGCCCGCCCAGCCAACTCCCGAACCTCCAGTGCAGGCACCCCCAGTCATCCCTGCAGTTGACATTCTCATTCCTGGACCGGTGAGTACTTTTAAATATATCAAGTGGGTCCATACACTAATACAACCAACAGAACAACCCATGCTATGCTTGCCACAAGCAAAATGGCCTTGTGCAACTCGGTCAGACAAGAGGACCGGGGCTCCGTGTATGTCGTGCATCTACTGCACGACAAAGAAGATCAAGTGCACCCCCGCGACTATGGGATCCCCGCCTCCTCGCATTCGTGCTTCCTCTACTACCCAGAAGGCGAGGTCCAGAACACCATCCAGGGCTTCATCCAAGACTCCCTCCAAGGCTCCCCCCACGTCCCAAACTCCCGCCCCCTCCAAAGCGTCCCCTGCCTCCCAGTCCAGGGCCCGAACTCGCAGTCAGTCTCGTGGCCCGGCCGGAACTTCCAGTGTCACTGTTGTGACAACTCCCAAGACCCAGACGTGTGGTCGCAGCAAGACCATCACTGCTGTCAAGGCACCTGCACCTGCACCTGCACCAGCTCATAAGTCACCCGAGTTTTTCATTCTTCACTGTCTGACCTTAAGTTTCCCTTGTAGCACTTCCGTCTTCCAGGTCGGCAGTCCCTGCTGCAGCGCTTGGGTTGCCCATGCCGGATCTCCATGCCATGTCCATTGCAATTCGAGATGGTGCAGCTCGAATTGCTCTTCTTGAGGCTCATGTGGCAGAGCAGGATGGTAAGATTGATACCCTGCAACGCCTCCATGAAGGCCTCAGGTGCGAAATCATCGACTGGCACCCCTCATTCCCACTTCCAGACACTCCTGCCCCTGCAACATCCTTGTTGCTTGATCAATCTGGCCCCCACACCATGTCACCCCCGGAATCCGCACTCCCTCCTCTGATTGATCTCAGTATGGAAACTATGGCTACCACACCTGCAGCCCCGACATTCCCAGATGCCTCTGCCATTGAGGGTCTCCTGTTCGACTACAACCAAGTCATTCATCCAGAGGATCCAGATGCGTCCGGCAACGTTGTGGACCCAGGTGATCCAAGCAACCTTGTCCCAGAATATGACTCTTCCAGCAACATGGATGTTGAGGTGGAGGTGAAGCTTGAAGAGTCTTCTGGGGAGGTTGACATGGCTACATAATTGCATAGTGGTAGATGTATATACAAGTTTTGAATGAATGTAACCTCTGCCAGTCCATTGATTGAGTCACTGAGTGCCGAGTGCCGTGTCTCAGGGTTCGGGTGTCGAATCTTTCGTCTCGAGTGCCGAGTGCCGAGTTCCGAGTTCCGAGTTCCAGGTCTCGGGGTTCGGGTCTCGACATTCGAGTGTTGTGTCGAATCTTTTGTCTTGAGTGCCGAGTGCCAGGTCTCAGGGTTCAGGTCTTGGTACTCGAGACGAAACTTGAATGTTGAGTACCAACTACCGAGACCCGGCATTCGGCACTTGGCACTTGGTACTTGACATTCGAGTTTCATGTCGAATCTTTCATCTCAAGTGCCGAGTACTGAGTACCGAGAGCCGGAACTCGGCACTCGGTACTCGAGACAAAAGATTCGAGACGAAACTCGAATGTCGAGTACCAAGTGCCAAATGCTGGGTCTCGGTAGTCGGTACTCAACATTCGAGTTTCATCTCGAATCTTTCATCTTGAGTACCAAGACCTGAACCCTGAGACCCGGCACTCAGCACTCAGTACTCGGGATTTGGTAGTCAGTACTTTCGAGTTTCGGATTTTGAGTTTTGTTTTTTGTTTCCAGTCTTTTATCTCGAGTGCTGAGTGCTGAGTGCCGATTGCTGATTGCCGAATTCCAGGAGTCGGGAGTCAGGTGTCGGTACTCGGTTGTCAGTCTCGGTGATTCGAGTCTCGAGACTTGAGACTCTTGATTCACAAGTCAAAATTTGAATCTAATGTACTTTATGTATTTCTGTACTCATTTCACCGACTACCGAGTGCCAACTCTTGGTTCTAGGGTCTTGGGTCTCGGTACTCGGTATTTCAAGACGACACGAATGTATATCATCTTAAATTTGAATTTTCTTCACTCGACACTCAAAACTCGTAAAAATGTATGAGTTTCCAGTTGAGTTTTGAATTTTGAGTTTCAAGTCTCTCGAGTCTGGGGGTTCGGGGCTTGGGTTTTGCGTTTCAGCTTTTGGGTTTTGGGTTTTAGTACTCGGTACTTGGTACTCGGTGAATGTCAGACATGGTGTATTGAGGCTTTGTTGTATCTTGTTTTGGTGGTTGATGGTAGGTATTGGGCTGAGTGCCTTGGTGGCGAGCATTGTGGCGAAATGTGACTGTGATCATTATCAGTATCACTCGCCACTGAGTCTGAGTCGAAACGAGGCAGCTCTCTGGTTCTCTTTCTGCGCTTTTGTGGATATAGCATACCAATACCTCAGCCTATCTGTCTATATGATACGTAGCTGGGCCCACCCGTCTATCTAATATTGCCCGACGTCGGCCCACCCATCTATCTAAAATTCCCCACTTCGGCCCACCTGTCTATCTAATATGACCCCACGTCGGCCCACCCGTCTATTTAATATATAATTCACCTCACCCTCAGCCCACCCGTCTATCTAATATGTAATTCACCTCACCCTCGGCCCACCCATCTATCTAATATTTCCCTACATCGGCCCACCCGTCTATCTAATAAACATTTCACCACTGCCTCGGCCCATCCGTCTATATAATACTATTTGCTATATATCTCTCCTCAGGTCTATAATATAATGTCAATCCTACTCTACATATTACCCACATGGGCCCACCCATCTCCATAATACTATTTCTCCCGGCCCATCCGCTATCGTTGATGATATATATAACATCAGCATAGATGGGCCCACCCGTCTCCATCGGAAATAATATTTCTCCTGGCCCACCCGTCAACATCGGGAATATACATAACATTGGCCCATAATCCGCTGGCCGTATTACACGGGATATTATGTAGGTCGGGTGACCCGTATAATACGGGATTTGTCACTGAAGGGGCTCCAGCTTGAGTATGTGACATGTAGCATTGAGGCTGGTCAAGGTATATACTTCAATATTCTGCCATGGCCAGCTTAACTATATGACATGTAGCATTGTAGCTGGCCAGTTGTATACACTTGATGAATATTCCTAGCACAGCCAGCTTAACTACATGACACAGTATTGAGGCAGATATTGCTGTTATGGCCAGCTCAACTATATGACATGTAGAATTGGAGCTGGCCAGACTATACTTAAATATTGCTAGCATGGCCAGCCTGACTATATGACACATAGTACTGTGGCTGGCCAGCCTATACTTAAATATTGCTATCATGGCCAGCCTGACTATATGGTACGTAATACTGTGGCTGGCCAGACTATACTTAAATATTGCTATCATTTGCTAGTCGAACTATAGAGTAGATTTGGCCAACTTGCCTTAAGGTGACATACAAATGTGATGACCAGCATATCATGTATTCAATAAACTCTGAAGACAATAAACAGATATTTCACTAAAGGATAAGCTATATACAGTAGTCCATTAGGGCCTCATATTCTTCTTAGAGGGTTGCCTAGTTCTGGTAGACCGACACATAGGTTCATCTTTAGTCCTTGCCTTCTTGGTCTTCACTTGAGAAGTCTAAGATCTGGTCCTTTTCTTACCTTTCTGTTTGCCCTCCTGCTCATGATCCTTTTCCACCTCTTGCATCTGCACATCCACATCTCCCATCACCACCTCTTGCTCATCTTCCTGATCCTTCTCACTATTAGCTCCTTGCATCTCCTCCTCCTGATTACTATCATTGGGGAGACCAGCCCTCATAGCCAACTCAATGAGACCCACAACAGTACCTGCGACATGACTGATTGTACTGTTCACCTTCAGGATGATTTGAAGGTCCAAGACTGAAATGGGCAAGTAGTAGGGGGCATCAGGGTGGGCCTCGTCTTCTTCATACTCCATGATGCGCTTGCAGTCTCTCAAAAGCAATCCAAGGCCTAAGACCACTAGGACAGCTGAGTATGCAGATTGAATTGGGCCTCTGTCAGCAGGTCCAAGCTGCTTATCACCAAATCCAGGTACATGTGTTCAGATGTGGGAAGATAAGACTCTTTTGAAGACTAATTAACCCAGGGAGGTAAGTCGAGTTCCCCCTCTGGTGTTGGCTAGTGAATGGTGTTAGGATCAATATATATCTAAGATTAAGTAAACACTTACAAGGTTTTCAGTTATTGTAGCCAGATCCTTGACTGCATCTACAAGCTCTAGGTAAGACCTATTGGAGCTGAGGGCATCTAAAAATTCAAAGCAGTAACCTCAAGGCACCTCAGCTGGCGATGATACAGCCAATGTAGTATCCAATCCAGCTGAACTATGCTGTTCATCAGCTTCAGAGCCAACCTCAATATATGGCTTGTCCTTCTTGGAACTAGCTTTGACATTGGTGCTGTTCACCACATTAATTCTTATGTCACATGACCTTGCCTTTATAAAAGTGACAAGTCTCTTCTGTGCCATGCTACGTCTCTCCCAATAATGCCAGATTGTGTTGATGTCCTCGGCTCTCATGTGAGAGGGGTCACAGATAACAAGGTCGGCAGGAACAGAACCAGCCTCCAGATACTCAGATGGACAAGGTGTTATGGTGCACCAAGGCACAGGTTTATGGCTACCTATGAAAACTTCTACAAAAACTCATTTATTTAGCAAGCATATAGCAACACATGACATAGATACTTACTGTATGTAGCATGAAAAATCATGTGGACCAGTTCTTGTTGATTCTTGAGTGTAACACCCTCCCAAGAAGGAAGTTGTGCATAGCCTTCTTCATCAAAGATGACCGTCGGTAGTCCATGTTCATCCTCTTCTTCATCGCCTGGAGTAGCTGTTGGGTCTATTAATTATGGTCAACTAGTGTTCATAAAATGAAGAATCAATATACATACAAAATTCCATCTTTGCCCACTCTCCAAAAAACTCAAAGCCATTTGAAGCCCACTCTTTGATACCATCTGAGCTGACAGAGAAGCTTTTTTTGACATTCTGAGGCACAGATTCATGTTTGGAGGGGGTGTAGTTTGTTAGTTTAAATATTTATAGATGACCTGAATACACACAAGGTGACATTCAATGTCTGGTCCACCTGCTTCTTGTGACTGACAAACATCACAACATGGCAACCCATACTTCGACAAAGCTGCTCAGAAAATTCTTCAAGCACTTTCTTGAGGTTATTCTTGCGGTAACTGCAAGCTGACATTAGACTTGAAACCCCACAAAAAATTCACCAAGCTCACATAACCTGATTTTCTTCAGGTGCCCCCTCCTTGTTCCACTTCTCTCATGCATACTCAACTTGTTTCTTCTGTGCAGGTGACATTTTGTTGAACCATTCTTGTGCATGAGGAGTCCGAAACTTGATAGGATCCTTGTCACCTTTTCTTGCTTGCTCTGCCTTGTCAAATTCATTGATCTCTTATTTGAACAATTTCTGAGTGACATCCCAGTCAGTCAGTTTTTTCTTGTAGAATGAAGCTTCCTTTAGACAGGCACTGATTGCCCTTTCCTTTGTAGCTTCTTTCCCATCAGATTCTTCAACTTCAACTTCGTGTGCATAGTATTGTTTAATTGCCTGCAAGTAGCATAGCATTAGATTAGTCAAATATTTTATTTGTGCAAATCACACCTTCTTCAAGGAACTCAGCAAAGTAACTTTTGATCCTGGTTCCTTGTGAGCTGCAACTATGGCCTTGCAGATTTTCTTGATCACATGAGACCATTCTGACTTTGAATGTTTCACAGCCAAAAAGTCAGTTTTATAACTCACAAGAATAGCCTTAAAGCTATGTGTCCAGTCTGAAGACATAGACATATGAGCAGGAGATATGGTTTTTAAATGTAATGCTAAGGTTGAACAGTACAGATAGTCTCAGTGTGGCTGGCTGATAATCTCAACAATCAGTCACATGATTGTAATCAACGTGTCGTGTAGGTCATGTGACTGTGTTTGAGATCATGTGACCATGTTTGAGATCAATGGAGCACATTTATATTTCAAGTTTAAACAAACAAACACCTGATTTCAGACTTATGAGTGGGGAACTGTGTCATAAATTCAAGGCAAAGTATCTAGGTACTCTAAAAATTGAGATACACATTGATATGAGTAGTAAAATCAACACATACTCATACCGGAATTTCAATCCAGTAGGTGATGCAAGTTTTGCCTGGAGTAAGGACCCTTGAGTGAGTAGGTGGGCTAAATGTAAAGCTCTTCCTGCATCCAACACCCTTACACTCAAATACATATATCTTAGCATGGTTAGCAGAACTCCAAGCATCTACCAGACCACATTCAGAGCATTGAAGTGGCAGGAAGTCCCCCCAGGGGCGCAGCTGTGAGTGAGTCCAGGAGTATTTGAAAACGCCAAGGGAGTTGCTACTTTTTACCAGCAAAAAGACATCTGAATGGCGGCCTAGCATGTAGGACTGCCCAAGCTTGTCAGGGAAAGCATCACGCATGGAGAGACATTGGATGAGGACGAGGTCACTGAAGGCAAGTAAGAGATGGGTGGCAAAATTAGGTTGGAACTAGACTGCATTGAAGGCAACAGCTGCAGAAAGACCATGACTATTTGTGTCAAATTAGTACCAGCTATGAGTCACAAAACTAATGTACTTACCAGGCGACCGAAACGTGCAACTTATAAAATGACTTGGCATTGTTGACAAGTGCACCACAGGAGAAGAACCACAGGAATGACTCAGCCGCATTATCAATGAGGACCTGCCAAGGCGCAAGGATGATGTCTAAAAACTATAACAATTGAGACAAATTATTCAAATTAAAAGAGAAAACACTCACATTGTCAACCCAAGTGGCGACATATTTATTTTTGTCATAGCCTACAAACGGATCTCCATGTGTGTTGTCAGTGTGGTTGGATATACCAAACACAATGCGCTTCCAGTTGTTAGTTGATAGGGTGTGCACCAAATTGTTGACACTCGCTTGGTATGTCTTGACCTTAGAGACTGTACCAACATCAAACATTACCTCCTGGTACACTAAGCCACCGTTGGGAAAATAAGGCTTCAAACATGATAGGCCAGTTCGAAGGCCCCTCCCGTGGTCTCATAATCTGTTAGGATGAGATGAACAAAGAGCAGGGACTCAGAAGAGATTTGCACCCGGACAGATAATTCGAGGGTGGCGCGGACTGGGAGGAAGGTGTCAAGTAGTGGCTTCTGGTTTCTATAGAAGCCCTGTAGTTGTATTGCAGATCAACAAATATTGAAAAGAACTAGAAACTTACATGATATACTGACAAGCTACTGTCATGTTAGTGTTGTCCTGAGATGTGACAGCAGATGCACCAGAAGGTCACATGTGGTGACATGATGGCCTGTGTGAAGGCTGGGGGCACCTTGACGCAATCGGTGCAGACGACACATGGACATTTGTCGCACAAGAGGAGATAGTCATCCTCAACAGAACTGTCCCTGCAAATGATACAGAACTACCATAATTGATGGCCAGTTAGTCAAAAATTCAGCTGAAGGGAAAGAAAGACTCACCTCATTGTGTTTGAACCCCTCGCATACTGCTAACCCCAGCTCCATCACAACCGACACATTGCCAGCACCGTCTAAGTCCAGGTTGACACGAGCCACCAGGCCACCAGTGGCCTTTTTTGCTGTATCCTTGGTGTGTGCCATCTAACACATGAGAAGGGTGAACTGAGACATGGACAGAAATTAGTGGACTCAGAGGCGCTCAACAAGAGAAAACTTACATGCCGTGAAGTGTGGGAACCAATAGCAGCTGTGGTAGTCAATGAACTAAGTGGTGGACTAAGACGCACTCAACAAAAGTAGACTTACATGTTATGGACCAGCAAACGGCACCGGAACAGATAGTGACTGTGGTTCTGGATGAGCTAAGACATGTCCAAAATGTGAACTTACATACCTGTGTTCCAGCAAAAGGCATTGGAACAGAAACTGCTGAGAATTGACAATGAAAAGAATTAGTTGATGGACAAAGACATATCTAAAACTCTAGACTTACATACATACACACTTGAAGCGGCACAGAGACAATGACAGGTAACAGAAACAATGTGGTCAAGGATGAAACTTACAAGTTCAACAAACAAACAAACATTGTGGCTCTTGGGACAAACACTCACAAACTGACACATTTATCTACTCTAAGTTCAACTTCCCATGGTTCATCTTTCCTTCCTCCTTTCCCTTTCTTCACTGCTTGCACCCCTCCCTTTACACTGTCAGCCTGTCAGCCATTTTGGCGACCTAAGGCTATATTTGGATCATTGCAGGGGCTGCACCCTGCAATGATCCAAAGATTCTGCCTTACAGTTGCCAATATTTGAGCTAAGTGGCATTCTTCTCCACTCTCACTTACTGACTTTGTTTGTTCTTTTTCAATAGCGTCTTTTGTTTGAGTCCTGCGGTTGGCGTGGTGCATGCTCCTTTTTGTGGCACACCCACTTACTGATTTTGTTTTTTCATAGCGTCTTTTGTTTGGATATGGGAGTTGGTGCACTACCTTACTGCCATTCCCAATTACTAACTCTAGTTTGTCCATTCTCTTTCCTCTTAGTTTACTAACATTATTTGTTCTTTTTTCAGCAGCGCTTTTTGTTGGGATCTGGGGGTTAGTGTAGTGCATGCTACTTAGTGTAGCTCCTGCCTTTGGGATCTGGGGACTTGGTGCAGTGCACACTACTTAGTGTAGCTCCCGCCTTTAGTTATTTTTCATACTGACCAGTTCACTCTAGGACTTTTGTTAGTGCCGCAACCTTACATGTGTAAGTGGCGCCCTTCATAATCAATGTTACTGACCAGTTCACCACAGGACTTTTTTGATAGTGCCACAATCTTATATGGGTAGGTGGTGCCCTTCCTAACTTCTCTTACTGACCCGCCTTTAGTTATTTTCTTACTGACTGGTTCACCCCAGGACTTTTGTTAGCGCCGCAACCATATATGTGTAGGAGGCACCCTTCCTAATCAATGTTTCTGACCAGTTCACCACAGGACTTTTTTGATAGTGCCACAATCTTATATGGGTAGGTGGTGCCCTTCCTTGTTAGTGGCGCAAATTTCATATGGACAGGTGGGGTACCCTTCATATGGGTAGGCGGCATCCTTCCTAACTTCTCTTACTGACCAGTTCTCAGGACTTTTTTTTTGGTTAGCGGCACAATTTTCTATGGGTAGGTGGGGCGGCCTTTATAATGTCCCTTACTGACTAGTTCACCACAGGACTTTTCTCCTCAATACTCTTTCTGAAAGCTAAGTGTCGAACTATGTTTCAGTGCATCATCTAACATGTTCACAGCATTTTTCGAGTTGTATCTTCTTTTTTTATTACCTACTTTTCTATTGGAGGCAAGACTTGGGTGAGGAGGGCCCCCTCACCCACATCTTGTATCTCCCCTTTGATTTGTTGAACTTATAGTTGAATAAATTTGTAATACATTAAATTGTACTTTATTTATTGTATCAAATGTATCAGCAGTAGTGATTTTTCTTTGCCGGCCGCAAAAGTCATGTGACTGTGTGAATAATTAGTCAGTGAGACTGGTGTAAGATATTGATCAGTTGGTGACTATACTAACTAACTAGTTTGAGTTGTAGTGTATGCTGATATTTGCTCCTTCCATGGTGAATGTAAACTGCATTTGCTTAATGGTGGAGGGCTTGCTGTCCTGGGTGTAAAGGAGGGAATCAACCCACCACCATTAAGCAAATGCAGTTTACATTCAGTCAGGGGATGGCCACCACCATTAACCCAATGTTGTTTACATCCAGGGGATGTCCACTACCAGCACGATTAAGCAAATATAATTTACATTCAGCATTGGTGTCCCCTGAATATAAACTGCATTTGTTTTGCCGTACCACCATTAAGCGAATGCAGTTTACATTCAGGGGGTGCCAATACTGAATGTAAACTGCATTGGTGTCTCCACTCCACCATTAAGCAAATACAGTTTACATTCAGGGGACACCAATGCTGAATGTAAACTGCATTTGCGTAATGGTGGTGGCCGTCCCCTGACTGAATGTAAACTGCATTCACTTAATGGTGGAGCAGTGACACCAATGCAGTTTACATTCAGTCAGGGGACGACCACCACCATTAAGCAAATGCAGTTTACATTCAGGTGATGCCAATGCTGAATGTAAACTGCATTCACGTGTTTCTTTACTTTACTTTTCTATTAGGATGCTCTGACTAATCAGATGCTTCACAAAATTGTGCCTACAGGGTATGATGTCATAATGATGTCATCAATTCCAGAATGTTCCATGGAATTTGCTAGAACATTCCAATGACTCATAATGACTCATAATGACTCAGAGTGACTCAGAATGATGTCATTATCTCACCATGAATATTCTGGAATGTTCTTTTGCATCTGCTAGAACATTCTGCTCCAGTTTTTGGAATATTCTTCTCACATTCTGAAGTCATTACATCACCTTTTTACTTACATAATATTCCCACACAAAATGTATATAAGGAGAGCCCATTCTCCCCCAAAAAAATAGATCTCCCACTTGTTGCTTTCAAGAATCTCCCACTTGAACCAATTGAACTCTCCCCCAAGAAACTTCAGACTGAACAGATTGCTGCTTACAAAGCACATTTCCTTTGTAAGTACTGTCCAGACAAGTGCAGGGAAAGTGTTTCCCTTGAGATTACATAAGTTTCTTGCAATAGAAACCCAGTTTTGTGAGACCAATGTTCTCACCACGTATTGTTTACTGACCAACACAAGCTTTGGTCATCGTTGTCATTTGTGAGACCAGCGTTCTCACCAGGTATTTGTATACTGACCAACACGAGCTTTGGTCATTGTTTTTTACTTGTCATTGTTGTTATTTGTGAGACCAGTATCTCACCAGGCATTTGTATATTGACCAACATGAGCTTTGGTCATTGTAGTCACATTTGAGACCAGCTTCTCAACAGTTTATCATATATTCAGGAAACCAGTTTAAGTGTCTAGATGGTGTATCCTAGACAACCCCATAGTTTCAATCAGAGATAATAAAGCTCTGGCTAAGTTAATCTAATTGATTGGTTTAGTGAGCCTCCCAAGAACTCACACATTATCTACCACGAAAGAAGAAAAGTCAGACCATGTTAATCGAGGACTGGCAAGAAGTCTTATTAAGTGTAATTGTGGTGTCATTACAATCTTACATGTATTTATATAAGACCCTCGGTTATCAAGACAGCACGCTGCCCTCACTATTGCCCATGCAATTGTAAACCCTTGTATGTAATCACTTTCAGTATTTTCATATTGACTTAAGTGTGTGAGAATAGACTATGTTCCATGGGACATTGATCAGTATGCACCTGTGTGACATAATATATGACCTTTATATAGCTTGGTGCCTAATTTAGCCGCCAAGGGTTACAACCCATGATCCCACGGTTCCCCTACACCAGCAATACCACCAGAATTACCTCGACACTTGTACCTCTGGCTAGATGTTGATCTGCGGGTAGATTAAGATAAAGATAGATTGTTTAGATAAGATAAATCAAGGCTGATAACATCGCCGGTATTGCCGTCAGCCGTTACTGACGTCTTTCGGAAGGTGCCGGAATCAGGTACCCCTCCCAAACGTGTGGGAATTCAAACTCTGAAACCTTCGTGCTCATCGTTGGTCACAGCGAGCTCAATATACTAAACTCTTTGCTATTATAGCAAGCCTTTGACTTTATATCTTTATCCTGGGCGGTCATCAGTATGGACTACGATCAAGACTCTATGGACCAGATAAGCGTTGCCTCGAGGTTTCCTCATGGCCACGCCTAACATTATATTCCCCCTCCTTCTCTGCTTTCTCCACTGCACTATCATGCAGCGTCGCCCCAAACCTCGAACGCAAACCAAGCTGAAGGTTCCCCTCGGGATTCGTTCTAATGGCAATACCCGTCGTTCGCAGTTTAAGTCTGCTGCAACTGTAGAACAGGAGATGCAAGAGGGTCTTCGACGACGGAGGAACTTTCTTATGTGTAAGCTGTTGTTGATTTTACCTGCTCGTCTGCTCAATCTTCGATAGCGTTACCGACTCAAACTCGTAGCGCACTGAGTGGTATCGCAACATCTTCTGGCGCTTCTCCTGACGACAACATTGGGCTGTCAGGCTCAACTTATGAGATGGACTTATTCAACACCATAGACGAGCAAGAGATATCCCATGAAGGTGGTGAGTTCAGTGATGCAGTGAAGTGTACACTAGAATTTGCCGCGCAGTCAAAGTGAGTTGCATGTTCCTTACTCGGGTTTAATTTTTTTTTCATTCCATGAAGACGTGGCAGCGGACGGTACGGCAAAGGCTCACAAGCACGGCATCAACGTTTGAAGATGATGTATGCCCACTGGGAGTCGCAGATGGACCAACTCGTTCACGCCTACCTTGAATGGAAACATGGCTCACAAGACTCAGCCGCGATGGAAGAGGACAGACATGAATTCCATGTCTCTGTCATAGGAACATTCGGTACGTCTTTCAATATTTCTTATTGGAGAGTTAATCAAGTCAGTACAGAGCACAACACATGTGTCGCAATCTACCAGGGTGTTGACGAGCCTGCCAACGTTTCACTTTTGCGCCATGGTCTCATAGGCTGCTCGCCAGTTGAACCAACGGTAGCCATTGAACTTCGCACCCTTGAACTCTACCACAGGCTCCGACGTCGCCACCCACAATTAAGCGTTCAAGCTATGGCAAGGGCATTGTGTGATATGCATGATGTAAGTACCTTAATTTTTATTCTGTTGTATTGAAACACTGGTATCGTGTTAGGTAAACTACCGTCCATGCTATCGCGATCAATTTTCAATCGCATTCGACGCATATCTATCTATCCTTCGGCGTGTTCTCTCCAAAGTCAACCAAGCCCTTGGCCGTGGTGCCGAGGACTGGCGCGCACAAAATATGTGCCCTTGCTGCACATACGAGGTGGGTTATTTACTTAATCTCACACAGCAGCCAAATGACCCAATTTTTAAAGTTGGAAGATGAAAAGACTTTGAATCCAAAAATGCTTGTCAGCCACGATGGCAATAATTCTGCCAAGCGCATCGCTGGTGCTGGTTCTGCTGACGAATCCAGATTCCGTAGCACCTACTTTATATCACGTGAACAGGTGGACCTCTTCAAAGACGAAGTGCAACATCGACGATCCAACCACGACATGGACCAACCGCGCGAGGATGACGAAGATAATGTTGAGACTGATGAGAACCTTGCTTCTTGCCTGCGGTGGAAGAGCAGTGGTCCAGACCACAAGAAGACTGCTCTCGACATTTACGAGACCACTGGCATATTCGCATCTGCATGCCGGCACGGATTTATCATCAAAGTCTGCGAGATGGTGAAAAGTGGGGAGCTGTAGGTACCATATTTCGTTTGATGTTTGTTCATGCTAACGTGATTTTCACATAGCGCTAAATACCCCCTTGCCATCACGGATGCCCTAATCGACCTCTATGGCCAAGACATCGGTGTTGGGTATGATGTTGGCTGCACGTTCAGCAAGATCGTGCAGGACAGCCCTCTTCTCGGCACCAAAGCCCGCGATGCTAGAATCAAATTTTGTGTCAATGCATTCCATGGGTACGCTCACAACCGTCTTTGCCAAGTTCAACACCATCCCCTATACCTTAGTGGCTTTGGTTTGGAGGACCTGGAAACCATGGAACGTGTCTTCTCCACATCAAATGCTGTCGCCCGCACAACACGCTATGCAACCCAATATCATTGGACCCAGGCCCTCGATCTCCATTTTCAGCAATGGGACGATGACAAGTACCGAGAACTAAGTAAGTTTTTTTTCATTTCGTCTATTTCCAGTGTTGGTACTTAATTTCTCAGGTAATTTTCTTATGAACAATTATGTTCAGGCACGGGGTCTCATTGACGAGTATACTGATGCTGTGGCTAGCCTCTCGTCTAGCCTTGGACTCGCTGAAAACGATTTTGAGCGTTGGATTGATGAAGAGCGCCAGTTTCTTATGGACCTTAAGGAGGAACCGTCGGACCGTGTTTTGGCTTGCTCATACGTACAGGCATTGGTTGATGAAGACAATGCTCAGTAAGCCGCCCATTTCCTTTTTTCACAGCTTCTCTAATGTCCTTATACAGCCAGAAATGGGAGCGAACGTCTGATGCCTTCAAGCACATGTCTAGCTTTGACGAGATTAATTACGCTGAAGACGCCCGTGAGACATCACGCTTGGAGGCCAAACGCCGAGCGGCGTTAGATGGCCTTATGGTCCGTATGCGCACTGTCGAAGACTTGGAGCAAGCCCTCAGTATCCGAGAACGATGGACACAGGACAGCCCTGAGTATCAGTCTGCACTCGAACGCATGCGAACTCATGACTTCCGGCGTGCCCTTGATAAGCTACAACAACTTGTTGTCCAGCGACTTCTCGAGCTCGCTAAGGCTAACATGGCAGGCACAGGTATGTGATTCGCATTTGGAGATTACCTAGTATTCACTTCTCGTAGGCTACAAACTTCGCGTTCATATTGGCAAGGCCATCAAGGCACGAAGCAAGGCAATAAACAGTGCTCTCAATGAATACAACAACCTCGCGCCTTTGATGACCCCTCCCGCACCATGCCTCCAGTGGAATGACATTGTGCACTATGGTTTTTTGTCGGAATTCGAACTTCTGAAACATTCACATTCGCAACAGGACATGTTGTGCAAGCCCTGGACGGTTCCAGGCAATCGTGAAGTAGCCGCCAAGTATTTCAAGCTCAAACGTGCTTATGAGGAGTTGCACAGACTCGATGTAGAGATCTGTAGACTGCGCACATTCATCCATGATGAGGACACATCTTTAGCGGCACATGTTGAGCGTCTGAGTCCCATTGACTCAATGTTGGCGCGAGAAGTGGAGGAACTTAGAATGCGGCGACTTCGCATTAATTCAGTACACATTGCGCGGCTTGAAGCCATCGAGGCGCTGCCTGGATTTTCTGGTTCTCGCGGTTGTGGCACGAGGCGAGGCAACAGCACACCCAGCAAAAGTCCTGCCCTTGCTCATGTGGATGTGGATGCGGCTGACGAAGATGGGGAATGGGACGACATCGCAGCAGATGATGCCTGGAATGAGGATATGACACATCTCGTAGACGTTCTAGAGGGAATGGCACTGGATTGATTAATAGTACATACATACATTCGCGTTGCAATTACATGTTGTTCGAGAGATTACAGCTACTTTGAGAATGAGCTTGGTGTGAATTGTTGAAATGTACGTTTGCTTGACTCAGCTGTTTAATCGAGTCCCACACCATTCACATACCAGATAACGTTTTATTAATCATGCGTCTGCATTGCATTGCACTTCACGTCCCTCACCCAAACCACCAGCATGCGCGCACCCTATGCACCTCCAGCTATCCGACAATGGGTGCAGGCACAGGAGAATCAACCACAAAGCCACGACATCGATTGTCAACGCTTTGCGAGCCGCCGTGGAATCCGTCGTGACAACAAAGACAATCTCTCCTCCGATAAAGCTCTGCATGAACACTTTTGCTTGAATAAGGATGATAGGGAGCTTGCTTTTCACGAAGGCATGTCAGACATCAAGGATGCGGTACGATCTAATAGCTATTTGTGTGACTTCATGTGAATACTAACCTTCAATCAGGCTACAGGCATGGGACGTATTGCAGACATTCTTTTCATCGGGTTCGGTCTGCGCCCTGAATGGGATCCGATGCGCCCTCTTCGTGCATCAGATGTTGTCGTTGATGTTGTGACAAGCCGTCAATTCGAACAGCTTCCTTACTTCAAACACGTCGCATCTAAGTTGCAAGACGTTTTCGTGCAAGAACTCAGCGTGGCCCATATCTGGGGTTTTCGAGAGAAGCTGAATCAAGTCACGCCAGGACCGGGCTATGTCCTTGACCCACTGACAAGTCAGTTGACAACAGGCAATGTCCAGCTCGCAGCTGGACAGACCATCCCAAATCTATCTGCTTCAACACCGGCCACAACTCCACAGCATCCGCTACATTTGCAAACCAGTAACTCAACACAATCAGCTTCAACACCTCATCGGGACCCTAATGTTTCACGTTCTCAAGCTTCCACAGTGTCGCCACGTCATACAGCGCCGCCATCGCGCCCATATCCTCCTGCACCATCAACACCTCATCGGAACCCTGGTGTCTCACGTTTGCAAGCTTCCACAGTGTTGCCACGTCATACAGCGCCGCCATCACGCCCATATCCTCCCGCACCATCGACCATCTCACGTTCGCAAACTTCTACAGTGTCACCACGTCATACAGCACCACCATCACGCCCTTATCCTCCTGTACCAGCAACATTGACTCAGTACCGTGCACCACGTGTTATAGCGATTGATTCAGACTTGTCCTCGGACTCCGAGTCTCATTCTGAATCTGACAGTTCCAATAACCAGTCCCATCCCACTCGCCAGCTTGTGTCTGTGCATCGGCCCACTGTCGCCCCTCAGAATCTCACATTTGCTCATCAATCTGCCGGTGCTCGTGAGCTCAGCTCAACCCATCAGCCAACCACCACCGCTCGCATTACTCAACAACCTGCCCTTCCTCTTGCATCCTGGATTGTGACCCCTCCTGGGTCACCATCTGTTGCCTTCGTTGGAGATATACCCCCCCCAGCATACTATGTCAACCCTGATGTTTCTTTCTTCAACTTTACACAGCCCGTGCGGGATTTTCTTCACCAACAGCACGCATCGGCTGCAATGCTATGTAAAGTTGACGCAACACTCAACTACAGCATGTCCTGTTGGGTAACTTGTTTTCAAGAGGCGGGATTGTCTTTTGATGATGCTTCTTCTTTGCACGCATTGATTCTTCAGGGTCTATCTGATGCTGATCTTCAAGTAGTCTTGGCTGGGGACTAACTATGGTAAGCTATTTTTATATTGATACACGTTACGCTGATCATTGTGAATTTAGTATCATGCACTGATGCACTGACGTGATTTTCATTGTTGTACCACATAAATTGACCTTTGTTTGGAATGTGCTCGCACCGATCGTCTCCTGCCTAAGCACCTAGTTCGCATCAGAGTGTATCGCCTCCCGCTTAGTAGCCAACACATGTCTCACGATTTAGTTTGAAAGTTAATTGTCACTTTTTAGTTTTATTGTGCACCCCACCTCAAGGCATTGCGCAGCAAAATTCAATGATGGTCACCACAGTGTCGAAGAAAAAGAAAGCGGTAAGGACTAACGAGCAACGCAAAATGTCCAAAGCGAACTCGGCAGCCATGTGGGATGAGATTGCTGCAGAGCGAGCAGTCTACCTGAACACCATCAAGCATTTGACTGAAAAATACCACACGTACGTTGTGATTCAATTTATTCTTGCTTTGTGCTGACTTGACGTTAAATTAAGCTCGCTCGAATGGATGTCTGGCCAAATGTACCTTGGCGGCAAGCTTCAAAAAAAAAACCGCAGTGTCTGTATTTTCAATGCCGTCGTTAGTGACCTCAAGAACCGTGACTGTGATTGGCGTGTACTCAGTGCAGACGAATGGAAGGCAAAGACGGATGCTTACCAACAGCGAATCTCTAAAGGTGACATCAAGCAGCATGCGACACGCTCGGACAAAGGTACTCACAAGTCACGCGCTCGCAGGACAGCCATCAAAGCTGCCATAAAAAGTAGTGAGGTCATTTTGGACAGTGATGAGGAGGATGGGGAGAACATCGAGAAACAGCGCCATGCAGAGGAACAGCGCAACAACAGGGAGGCTCCCGATGATTCCTCTGAAGTATTCCCAGATTCGCCTTCTCTCAACATACAGCAGTTACTTCCTTCATTCAACCCTTACGGTGTTGATTCTACTCCTGACGGACCTCTCGATCTATCCATAATAGGTGCTCAAGCAGATGTTTTACTCGCGCGCTTGGCGGACACAATTCCTACTGACCAACTCCCCTTATATATGTTACCTTAATCCCTCCTACCTATGCTTATCATACTCAGTAAAATTTGATTGCATGATAATATAGTATTTGGGGCTATATATCTAGTATATTGAGCTCGCTGTGACCAACGATGAGCACGAAGGTTTCGGAGTTTGAATTCCCACACGTTTGGGAGGGGTACCTGATTCCGGAACCTTCCGAAAGACATCAGTAACGGCTGACGGCAATACCGGCGACGTTATCAGCCTTGATTTATCTTATCTAAACAATCTATCTTTATCTTAATCTACCCGCAGATCAACATCTAGCCAGAGGTACAAGTGTCGAGGTAATTCTGGTGGTATTGCTGGTGTAGGGGAACCGTGGGATCATGGGTTGTAACCCTTGGCGGCTAAATTAGGCACCAAGCTATATAAAGGTCATATATTATGTCACACAGGTGCAGTATGCAGAGATGGTCAAATGTTTACCTGTTCAGTCCAATGGAGAAACAGAACGTGCTAAGCTTGAAAAATATTTTGCCACCACTGTGATGGATAAAATTTCTGAGCCAGCTACAATTGTTGACTGCAATGGAAAGATTTTGGTTTGGTTTCTACCTGACATTCTATCCCCTTTACATATTGTAAGCTTCTAAATTAACATCATGTGTCAGTGGTTAACTAACTATCAGAACTTTATCAATACTGCCACCTTGGGCCTTCGGAAGCTTCTGCTTGAGACCATTCCCAGTGGATCAGATACTGACCCTAAGTCTTCATGGCACTCACATGACTTCCTGGTGCCAGAGGGAGGGGGGACATTTGGGGCAGGTCGAGTCACTGTGGCTCCTTCTTATATCATGCAATGACATAAGGTAATTTGCTTTACAACAGTGTTGTTATCAAGAATCTGACAGTAATTAATCAATTCAGAGGCTTGTAAATCCATTAGTAACATCAACAACATACTCCACTGAACCAGTCCAAAAGTGGCTAGAGGACATGTCAAGCACAGAATATTTCTGGAATGTGATAACCACTGTCATAGCACCTGACCTATTTCAGGCAGGGAGTGCTGCCCTCTTAAAGGTATTAGGCCAAACTAGGCCAACTCAAAAATTGGTTCCAACATCTTGGTGGCCCTCCATTTTTTCAGGATTGGAACTCATTGTAAATCATGTGACTTTGAGTCATGGCAATCCTGGTGGAGCTCCATCCCATTATGACATGCTTGTTAGTTTGGGCATTGGGCATGAGACCATGTTTGTTATTGAAGATATAGGTGTGAAATTGGTTTATTCCCCTGGAACAATGGTCTATATTGCTGGAAAGGTGAGAATTTATCATTTGTTCTCCCACAACAACTTATTTTGATCTGGGAAGGTTTTGAAGCACTCAGTTAGTCATTGGAAAATAGGAGAATGATTTGTTATTGCACATTTCATGAAGGATAAGGTACATAATAGGGTAGGGGTTTCTAGGCCTGCATTTCCACTTCAGATGGATTTTTTGTGCTTATTGGGAATATATCAGAGGGTCAAGCAGCTGAAGAAGAGATTGAGGACAAACTAGTCAAGAAATAGTAGAGGTTAATCTGGTATACCAGACATTGGTGATGATGGTCTAGGCTGTTTGGTACCTTTGACTAATTAGGCTAGTACATAGTGACTGTCTATCTAGTGAACTTTGACAATTTTTCACAATACTATATGATATTATCCTCTCATGTCACACCAGAGAAAAAGTCATCTCAAGTCTCAATCTTTCTCCTATAAAGAAAGGGGTTGATTATCTGAAAGAAAGGACCTGGATGCTGCATATGTCACCCACCAAAAATGAGAAGGAAAAAAGAGGAAGACCTTATGGGTTGAGGCTTCTGCTGATCCCTCATATGAGATTTCACAAGAAGAGTCATCATCAAAATCCTCTAGCCCACAGAAAATGAAGAAAATGAACCCTAAAGAACTGGAGAGGATTCCAGAAGACTTTGACAGAGAGCTTTATGGTGATTTTAGCTCACAGAATATAAGACAACAAACCAAGGCAGGTCATCTAACCAACGATATAAGGCACTGCTTACTAGGTTGAAATAAAGACTCAGAATAACTTCATTGAAGATTATATCATTTTTCGCCAATTGTACTTGGACATCATCCTGGAGTCTGAAAATATCATCAATGATGGAATCTGCAAGTCTTGCCCAAGCAGAGAAGGATTCTTCCGGTGCCTGACTTGCAGTGGTGAACATGGATGGTGCCATACCTGTGTCCTCAAAGCCCATCAATCATTACCATTTCATAATCTACAACTGTGGAATGGAACATGCTTTCAAGATTCATCACTTTCAGAGCTTGGGTATATTTGGCATATGGGTCATTGTCATATACCATATATCCGGGTACAGATCCGAAGATCTGGATCTCAGATCCGATCCAGATCCGTTGGACACATCTGTCATCCAGTCCACAGATCTGATCTGCTCCTCATTTCATTTCCTGTTCACATAACTCTAACTATCGTTCATCTCCTTTTGGTATTCCTATACACCAGTAATCTGGTTATCCTTTACTTCCGCTATTCTTACTGATCCGCTATGCTTACTGATCCACTTTAACTTATACTTCATTCCCAGTTCATGATTCATGATCCATCTGACTTACCAATACACTTTGTTTATACTTTGCTTATACTTCGTACATAGCCTCGCACCTTTGCTTATTGATCATTCCATTAGTTATCCATAGTATATAAACCCTTGTACATGCACTGTAGAAGATCAGTTTGAATATCATATTAGATTGCACTCATTCTGTCTGGACTCTAAGTCCCTCCATTCATCCTCTGTTATCCGTCCGGATTTGAGTCCTATACTCTTGTCTAATCCGAGACTTAGGATTAATTCCGATAGTCTATATATCTGCCTCTGTCTTCAGACAGTCTTTATCCGTTAGTTTCTAGTTCGGATCCAATCTGGATTAGCCATTACTCTACACGTCCGATATTCAGGAGCCTTAACGGATTTGTTACAATACTTATCCATCCTGCTAGATGTGATATCTTAGTACTCTGAAATAAGGGGCAATACTCGGGAAAGGGGCACAGTGCATGAGCTGAGGCCAAAGCTCTTCAGATCCGATACCTCTTGAGTATGGTCTTAACAGTCATGGGGGTCACCCATGTCCATTCTCTCAAGATGTCATGCAGGAATGGGAGGATGTTAATGAGAATATAGATAAGAGTGAAAAAGTATGCTGGAGTTGAGACAGTTGTAGGTCCAACTCTGAGGACCACTGCCCTGACTATTGTGCACTCCACAGGAGTATTCATACACAACATGCAGTGGTGTCATTGCCCTGAATCCTCTGTCCATCAACAGCACCTTCATTTTCTCAAAGCACAGCTGTTTCCTGCCAGTACATCCCATCCTTGAACTGCCTTTACCTTCAAGGTCCTGGACCATTTCCTCATAGATGCCTTGGAATGCAAAACTTCTGCCATGAGCTTCTTTCAAAAGCTTTGTTGGCTAACCAATAATGCCTTCCCGGACTCTGTACTAGTCAGTTATTGTATCTGCAGTGTTTTCTATTTGTTGTTGACTGGGTGTACTCATTTGATAGGACCGATACCGAGAATTGATGAGGGCATCCCAGCAATGGAGGGATTTAATGAACTGGAAACGATTTGGATTTGGGCATGATACTGAGGTAAAGCCAGGTGCAGGTGATCTGGCACTGTTTTGTGTGGCCTGTCCACAGCCCGGTATCAACATACCTATTAATTGGCAGGACAAGTGTGAAAGGTAAGAATCTAATTGTATTTGGGCTTGATAGTACTCTAAGCCTGTATGTCAGCCAGATGTTCTCTATGTCCACACTATAATCTTTGGCTGGCCAGCATATGTGTTTGTGCTGGCCAGCCTTGGTACACATAATGTACTCCCAGGCCGGCCGGTTGCATCTTCGGTTTTATACAGTATCATTGACAAATTTCCAAATAGTTGGCTAGTTATGCAAAGATATGTAGTGGATGGCAATTTCACTGCTCAACATATGAACATGAAACAGCCTCATCTTGATGTCATCCTATCTGATGGCCTGGGGTATATGGTGATAGAAGCTGATTATAAGGCTCATTTATCATCAGCTCAGGAGAGCAAAGAGGTGTGTTCTATTTCATTTGGATTACCTGTCACTTTTTGACTAGATAATGTATACCAAAGGTCCTCTTGCAGCAATCACCGTGCAGTCAATGCAGCAAACACAAATTGAAGTAATCTTCGAGCAACTGGAGTGGCTGCTACTGCTTGTGCACGTCATGGTTGCTTTGTTCCTCACACTGTGGTAGATTTTCAAAAGGGTGAACAGTGGATTCTATCTTGTATTAAAGATGTTCATAAGTTAATGAACTTGGTAGCCACCTGAATGTCAACTACTCAATCTGCAGTGCTATCAGCTATCATTCTCATGATATTAGCACCTCCCTGATCATATATGATATAGGGTGTCAGTGGTGCATTGATTTTTCAGAACGAGTCAACAATTGCCCAGGTTTATCACTCCCTAAAAAAGGGAGGTTCTGACAGCTGTTGGTAAATTCCATCTTAGCACACACAAACTTCCCTGCTTTGCCAAATTTAGTCTTAACTTCATCGAGGGAGCTGGTTAAGTGGATGGAGAAATTTTAGAGACTCTTTGGGCACCTTTCAACAAAATATCACCCACTGCAAGGTCAGTGAGTCAATATCATCGGCAGGAAATACTGGATGATCACATGAGGGACTCAAATTGGAAAAAATTGGTTGGGATCAGTGAGTAAGTCTAAATTTAATGTCAATGATATGTAATTAAGTATATTTGACAGTCAAGACTCTCTTGAAAAAGTATAAATGTGCTGTCAAGGGAGTCAATGACACAAAGCTCCCTTTTGATGAGCTGATATGTTCTTTGGACCCCCAAAAAATTGCTTTGTGGGAAAAGGATGAGAAGATTGCAATGGAGCTTTGAGGAGAACATCTTGACATTTATCAGTTGAAATTGACAAAGGTAAATTCCCTAGTATTCCCTTATTGAAACTTATGACTAATTCACATATTCTGGATTATGAAGCACCCACAATGGCTGAGATTCAATTAAAATTAACTGAATCTGAGACTTTGGAAATAGGAAGGCCAGGATCAGTTTCTTGGATTATTCAGGGTATTAATCTAGAAGACTCTCAGTAAGTCACATCTTCAGATTTTGTGAAACATATCATCACATTCCTATCAGGGATGGATTACGATCAAATATTCGATGTTTCCCATGCAATGCCACAGCTACTCAGAAGGCTGGTCTTCAAGAGAAATGACTAAAACTAGCTGCTCAAATCTCACAAAACTACAGATCAAATGACACAGAGAATAGAACTGGATTTGGGTACAATCCATGTTGATGATTCTCAATTTTGCAGGGCAGAAGCTGAAGAACAAGCATGGGAGGTTGCAGATGAAGATGATTCAGAATTGATTGATGAAGAAATTCCAGCAGAAAATATGGGCATCTAGATGTTATCATCAGTGACCCATGACTATGCTGATATTTATGGTTTGGCCAAACTGCAGGAAGAAGAATTAGAGTTGAGAAAAGGTCAAGCTAATAATTGTCTAGAAAATATTCGCTTGGCTCTTGGCCAGAAGGCTGTCATCTATTGTCAACACTTTCAAAGTACTAATTCTGTATGGACTGGCACAAGGTCCAAGCAAGACGCTCAAAGGTGTAGCCTCAAAATCAAGAAGTTGGTCAGAAGCTATCAAAGGGCAAGATTGGCTATGGAAAGACTTGGAGTGAATATCAATACTCTGGAAAATATTTATCAAGAAATATTGCCAGAACATCTTAGGCTCTGTATGGACAGCGGAAAAAGAAAAAGAAAAAGAAAAAGAAAAAGAAAAAGAAAAAGAAAAAGAAAAAGAAAAAGAAAAAGAAAAAGAAAAAGAAAAAGAAAAAGAAAAAGAAAAAGAAAAAGAAAAAGAAAAAGAAAAAGAAAAAGAAAAAGAAAAAGAAAAAGAAAAAGAAAAAGAAAAAGAAAAAGAAAAAGAAAAAGAAAAAGAAAAAGAAAAAGAAAAAGAAAAAGAAAAAGAAAAAGAAAAAGAAAAAGAAAAAGAAAAAGAAAAAGAAAAAGAAAAAGAAAAAGAAAAAGAAAAAGAAAAAGAAAAAGAAAAAGAAAAAGAAAAAGAAAAAGAAAAAGAAAAAGAAAAAGAAAAAGAAAGTCATGTGATGCTATCACATGACCTGCTGGGTGATCCCGGATAAGATGATCAAAGCGATGTCAAAGTGTCCCGCTTGTCATCTGACTGTCACTATGTCTATGTCTGATCATGAGTTGCAAAGCTCGGCATGCTCTCTCCGCTCTCAAGGCTCTGTTGATGTGCCGCAAGAATCCGCCACACCAAAGCCCTCCGCACAGTGGAGGGAGTATGAGGAGAAGCTCCTACTTGACTTCCTCGCTGATCGCACTTCCGGGGACAGCTTAAATTTTATGAAGACATCGTTCAGCCAAGCCGCTACACACGTAAACTCTCATGGCACTCAAGAACAACGACAGACACGTGCAGACAAGAATGCAAACTCTTGCAAAAACAAATGGAAGAGTCTCAGGGCATCCTACCTCCAAGTTGTCCGCATCAGGAATGGTTCAGGGCTCACATGGAGCGACCAGGATGGAGCAGGGATCTCACCTGAGATGCAGCATGTGTGGAATGACCTCGTCAAGGTGAGTACTCCCAGCGCTTTCGTATTTCACTAACTTATTGTTAATATATTACAGGTGTCTCCTGGCGTTGCCCCCTTTCGCAACAAAGGGTTCATTCACTTTTCAAAAATAGAAAGCATGTTCGCCGGTGGCAAGGGGGTGAAGGGCAAAGGCAGCTATGTCCACCGAAGGAAGAAGAATACCTCCTCCTCAGCCGTTCCTTCCTCCAGCAGGTCCATGCTTCCTCCACCAGTCCCTGCCACATCCTCATCCAGCATCAATCTTGACTCGCTCAACACCACTGCAAATGAAATTGCAGTGTCTTCCAATACCACACCATCTCTACCCTCTCCCAGCTCATTCATCACATCCACCAACCCAGAATTGGTGCTGACTGGTGCCAGCCGCAGTAAGCGCAAATTTAGCGCACTTGGTAGCAATGAGGGGTCGCAGAAGAAGTCGTGGGCGCTGTCCGCAAGTGTGCTGGTGCAACAGGAGGGCAGTGCTGCAATGACAGTGCTCATAGATGTTGTTGGGGGTCTGACCAAGAAGCTCACTGAGGCCCCCAACATGCCTGTTGGATATGCCTTGCCTTTCGGCTTGCAACCACAGGGCGCCCCCTCTGTGCTAACGCAGGCCACTGACCTCATTCACCAGCTCCCTGACTTGTCGCCGGAAGATAAGTTGAATGTTGTAGATATCATCTTGCGTAGCGGAGGCATATATATACCTAACAGATCCTGCACTCAGGGCTGCCTTCTTGCAGAGAAAACTCAGGGAGATTCGCAGGGGAAGAGGTGAGATGATTGTAGATGATTGGTACTCTCAAAGCACGCGCTATTTCTAGAGTTTTTTTTGGCTTTGTACTTGGTTTTTTTTTGTACAATGATATCATGGTTGCTATTGAATGATTGGCATTGTACAGTGCTAGTTACTGTACATAATCTATTGACCGGGTACAGGAAGACCACGACACACATGATCAGCGCAGTAATCCTGCCACATTTCATTGGCAATCTCATCTTGACGTTGTTCTGCTCTCTGCCGCTCTGCTCGGCCAACAGGGCCGTCAGCCAACTCTCCCATGCCATCACCACCATCAAGTGCAAATAAATCTTCATCATACTCAGCATCAAATACAGAAGGTTCATATTTACGTATAAAATTATGTAGCACACATAACGCTGAAGGTATATGAGCCTGAATATCCATATTGTATTCAGGGAGTAGTTGTAGGATACACCATTGGTGCTTCAAAACGCTGAAAATGTGTTCGATTATGTTGCGCAGACACGCATGCCAATGGTTGAACAACTCTTTTGGAGTTTGGGGCCTGCACGAGTGTGTCAGAGAAGACAAACTGCAAAGAGAGAAAAAACTTACATGATGTTGGCTTGTCGCCATTCCTTGAGGTGATAGCGGACGCCTTGATATGAGACTAACAATGTGTTGCTTGACCCAAAGCCAGTGTCTGCAAGGAAGTCAGCCCCTTCAGGGACGCGCAGGTCATGTAGCCGTGCATCATGCCAGAGCGAAGCATCAGAAACCGATCCATCCCACCTGCAAAGTGAATAGATGAAGAGGAAGTCGAAGTCGCAAATGAATAGGCAATTTTGCGAGAGATAACCCTTGTGGTTTCGCATGGTATCATGGTTTTCATTTGCCAAGAATATGCAAATGTGGGTGCCGTCAACAGCACCAATACAGTCTTGAAAGTAGTAGTATCGGGGGTCATTTCGGATGGTATTGGAGATGGGAGTGTCCTCTGTGGGGAGTTGGACCTGCGTGTTGTAGAATATATCTTCTGAGAAGAAGATGAGCAAGCGCCTGAAGTATCTAACAAGAATTCAGACAGTCAAAAGACAGAAAATAATACATACTACTTACCTTGAAATGGTGTCTGAGGAGCGCTGGAACCACTCGCCGAGATGGTGAGCCGAGAGTCCCATCACACACGCATATAAAAATATGCCCAGTTGCTCCTCCACTGTTACACCATTGCGGGACCAAGTAAACCCACTGGATTCAAGGACTCGGACCAGCACCTCAAACACCTCCAAGCTGAAACCAAGGTTGTTCTTGATTTGGTCTGGGTGGCCTGTGAGAAGCTCACAAACCCATGCATGTCCGCTTAATGCCAAAGTATGGTATGGGATGCGGGGAGTGGGGGTTAGGAATAACAGGTTGTACATATATACAATCTGAGATATCATACAAGTTACAATAACAACCAGACATTGACGTCAAGTCTCCTCGCACTGCCAGAGAGCGAGAGCTGCAGCCTGGTTAGGGTACATGATAGCTGGCGCTGATGGCACTTTATACTGGCTAGTGTGTTTTGACATTGTGTAGAATTGTGTCGGCCCACTGGGGTCTAAGATATCAGAGGCCAGCCAGACTATAGCTATATAGTGTAGGGGTGCTGCTAGCCAATGTACCACAGTTAATACTGGCCAGTTATGTTCTATGTAGTATAGAGCCATGGTGACCGACATGGGTATGAAAGATAACAGGCTGGTGTCATGCATGGTATGCAACTCATACCATGACAGATACACAAGAGGTGTGATAAGGAAGGTATAATAGACCCTACTGTATCCTATCACCAAGTTACCCCATCATTTTCCCCCTAGTTATTAGCCAGTATTTTCACTTTCAATCTTCACTTCCATTTTTTTTCCATGTATTTCTATTTTGTTCTATGTATAACATTCCATCTCTTTCTATTTTCCACAGGCATATTCAGCCAACAGACTTTCTTTTCAGCCACCAAGCATGTTTGTAAGCATGTCATGTGACTGGTAAATATCATGATTTGTAAAGATTGAGCTTGACTCATCATGTTTTGTCATGATTTGTCATGCTTTGTAAGATTTCTAACTGTATTTATAAGCTACTTAGTCAGAAGGCTGATTCAGAACACCAAATGGCATTGTTAGTAAGTACATCCTTACCAATCCATGTGATGACTCATGCCATGATTCATCATGCTTTGTAAACTACACTGTATTTACAATGTAAATTAGTAAACAGGCTGACTCAACACACCAAATGGCATTGTTAGTAAGCACATTCTTACCAATCCATGTGATGATTCATGCTTTATAATCAGGGCCTCCAAAAGGTATATAAGGAGCCCAATTTTGCCATGTAATAAATGGAGCACTTCCCACCTTCACTCATTAGAAACAGTGTGAGATTAAGTAAGAACCTAAGTACAGGCAAATCATTAGCCTCAAAGTAAGACTAAGAAACATTTATTCAAGTTATATACTACCTTACAGGGGTTGATTATATAATCTATCAGTTAATCTAACTAAGTTTAACCCATACTATTTTCCTCTCTCTTTTACAGGAAGGGAGACACAATTCACACTACACGACTAACGAACACACTAAACTCTCAGATTTCATACTGTAGACTCAGTATACAGAATTCAATTGTTTTAAACTAACCAAGGAACAAGGAAAGAAGGTATATTGAAATAAATCCTTCCAAGAACTCACACGTTATCTACCACGAAAACTAGAAAAGTCGTAGACCGTGTACTTAAGGACTGGCAATAAGTCTTATCCTGTATAGTTGTGTTGTCACTATACAAGCGGTGTACATAAGACCCTTAAGTAAGAGGACACCGGTGTGAAAGAGTAATAGTAGCTAGGCTGTTAGCAACTAGCGCTACTTATCCAAATAGGTGTGAGTGTAATATTCAACCCAAGAGGACTGCTAATGAAGCAACTCCCTACTAATGTGCAAGGGGAGTGATAGTGTGAAGGGCTTGTAACCTATGGCGACCTAAGACCGAAAACCAATGAATAGCGCTATAGCGATCAGCAACAAGTGAGTTCCGACAGAGAAATGTGCATATAAGTGAGAAGCGCTATGCAAGTGTTTTATGCGATAGCACTATGCAAACATCCAACTAGCGACAGCGGGAAGAAATCAAAGAGAGTGAAAGTGGAAGTAAGATAAGACAGTGCAAGTGAAATGCCTGATAGCAACTAGATTATAGTGCAACTACTGATAGCGATCCCGATGTTGCAAAAGTCAAACTTAAGAGGGATCCTTAGCAACGCACACTTAAAGCAAGTCAAGCAATACACAATCAGAGAGATTGGCAAGAGCAGAATTGATTGTACCAAGACTGAGATATAGCAACTAAGGTGACTCCGACACACCAGCAAAGGTCCGTGGAAGGGAAGTGAAGTACTGTATGTGTGATGGGTCATTTTATCATACTGTGTAAAGGTTCAGGAATACGTAGGCAAGAATAGTAGCAATACTGGCGAGGGCACGATGTAGCGACAGGTAATAAAACATGCAGTGCTGCGGAACACAAGGATACATGTAATAAGACCTGCGACTAATCAATAGCAACATTTAAGGACAAATAACACACCAGCGGAGGTAGGTGGACATAGGCAGGACATGGGAGGACGGAATACCTAGGAGTTGGACTGGGTAGCGCGCTATGGGAGAAAAGTGGTTCCAAAGCGGATAGCTTGGGAGTTTGATAGCGCTGGTGACTAGCGCTTTACTCTTTTCCTCTAGGCAAGGCAAAATATGCCTATGACACTCATACACGCCTAGTGCTGGTATGATTGTCACACCGGCCAGACTGAGTCTACATAATGTAGGAGGCTAGCTGGCCAGGGTACCAGGATCTTGGCCAGTCTAGATCTATGCTGTGTAGAGCCAAGTCAGCCGACATGGGTATGAAAGATAACAGACTGGCCAGACTGAGTCTACACAATGTAGGAGGCTAGCTGACCAGGGTACCAGGGTCTTGGCCAGTCTAGATCTATGCTGTGTAGAGCCAAGCTGGCCGACATGGGTTATGAAAGATAACAGGCCAGCAAGACTGAGTCTATATGATATGGGCAGTCTGCTGAACAATATAACCGAGGTCTTGGCTAATGTTCTATGTTGTGTAGAGCCATGCTGGCAGACATGGGTGTGAAAGATGACAGGCAACTCAAGGTAGTAGAGATACATTAGAAGTTCAGTGATTTGACTACTGAGTTTCCTTACAGAGTTTCTATTGAAATCCAGCACATAATCACTGGAATCTCATGATTTTTCATGAAAGGACCAATCTACTCTATGACAATTTTAATGGAAGCTCTCCACTGAAATCAAGTGAGAAGCACAAAGCCCAGAAAACCACTTTGAAGTAGTTAAGCAGGCTGTGCTACAAATATTTAAGTATATATCCTAACCAGCCTCCATGCTACATGTTACAGAGTCATGCTGGCCATCCTAGGAATATTAAGTGTATACCTTGGCCAGCATCCATGCTACATATCACAGAGTTAAGCTAGCCATGCTAGGAATATTTAAGTATACCCATGGCCAGCCTCTATGCTACATGTCACATACTCAATCTAGCCATGCTAAGTATATACTTTGGCCAGCCTCAATGCTACATATCACAAAGTTAGGCTGGCCATGCTAGGATTATTTAAGTATACCCCTTGCCAGCCTCTATGCTACATGTCACATACTCAATCTAGCCATGCTAAGTATATACTCTGGCCAGCCTCAATGCTACATATCACAAAGTTAGGCTGGCCATGCTAGGATTATTTGGGTATATACCCTAACCAACCTCAAAGATATGTGTCACATACTCAAGCTGGTCATCCCAGAAAAATATTAAGTATATCAAGAACCATTATACTATCTAGTATAGTATGTATACTGGCCAGCCTGAATGCTACATGTCTCATAGTCAAGCTGGCTATGCTAGGAATATTCAAGGATCAGGTACAATGGGCTATCTAGTATATGTATGCTAGCACAATTTAAGTGTATACCTGGCCAGCCTGAATGCTACATGTCACCTAGCCAGGCTGGCCATGCTAGCACTATTTAAGTATATAACCTGGCCAGCACTGGTCCTACATGTAGTCAATAATCTATCCTGGCTGTAATACTGTAGAGATACACACCTAAGTTCATCACACCATCACAGGCCGAGCGAATTGAACCTATTTCATGTGACAGTCACACCCATATTGAGGTCATCGAACTTGAATTGTGACATGCAGTAAAAACATGAAAAAAGTCCTAGTGCTGCCAAAAGTCCTTATACTGAGTATTTGCAACACGTCTGCGCTTGCCATGACCCTCAACATCAACCTCCTTCAAACTGTCAGTGGTCACAGCTGTAAATTGAGGCTCTGTATCATCTAGCGCTTAGTGATGTTCTGGCCTGGCTTGGGCTCAAAGCCCCAGCTTAGGCTTGGCCTGGAGGGGCTTAGGCTTGCCAGATTTCAAGCTTGAGCCGTGAGCCCAAGCCAGCCCAAAGCCACGGCTTGGGCCCAAGCAGGCTGCAGCCCACACGCTAAATTTTTGTGAGATGCGTGAAAATAGTTGTAAATGTAAAAATCAAAAATTTATACCACTGGTTGTGATTGACAGTGTGGCCCCTTATTCAGCAATAACTCTGATGCCACGTCTGCAGACGAGTTGTCCGATGTGACAATCATATTGGCGCTAGGCATGTACACCTGCATAAGCCTTGATTAGGTGGACCAAAGTTATCCCTCATATTATTCACTACTCCCCTATCAGCAGTCTGCACTTGTCTCAGCCATAACCCTTGTCCGACGCTAGTCCACACTTTCCTGCACTTTCCCGCACTATGCGTGCGCATTCCCGCAGCACTATCCATGTTCCCGCGACTTATCCTGCACTATTCCCACGCTTATAGCGCTGTTGGAACTACCAGCAATGTGTTTTAGATCCATTAGCAGATGTCCACTCTATCTAGTGCTTGTTCCCACGCTGTTCTCATGCTCTAGGATCCCTTCAGAACGTTGGAATCCATCCATTGTCCATCCTACCTCATTGGTATGTAATTTGCCTTGCCTCGAGTTTGTAACAAGTGCTACAGTCTTATTACATGTATATCCTATCCCTTCCGAGTCCGAGAAGGTATAGTTTACTAGTATAAGTAGCCTAAGGTGACCACTTCGACATTACTCCCCTTCGACTGTATTTCCTTTCCATTAGGTTTTACTTAGAAGTAGTCACCTCTAGCTGCGCTCTATAGCCCCTATTGGTTTACCTTGACTTTCCTTACCCTTGCAATCAATACCTTTGATCTCACTCGCTATCCATTACCCTCCTTTGACTCAGTGTCCGCTTTCTCGACTTCCACTCTTTCCCGTGCATTAGCGCTCTATCTTGCGACACACTATTCCCGCGCTTTAGCGCTCTTTCGGGTCTTTTGATCTTAAGTTGTTCTTAGTAGCTTTTCCCTCGGGTCAAACATTCTTGCATCTTTGTTGCAAGTATAGCAGCATAGGCAGAGCATTAGACATATACTGATTGAGTACTTTTACAAGTGCCTAGTCAGGTTGTGTTTTTCACACCAATGTTGTAGCTCCTTTGCTGCCGGCTGAAGAAGAGATTGCGCCTGTGAAATGTCGCCCTTCACTGCCAGCTGAAGAATGTGCACCAGTTAAGCATCGACGTGGTTCAAAGAGGGTCCAGAGAGGGAGGAAAAGAAAATAGTCATTGGCTGATGTGACTAGTAGTATGTGTCCTTAGTGTAGAACACTGGCATGTCAAGGCTCGTCAGTGCCACGTCAGTTCCAA